>JBBPDI010000020.1:23060278-23072896 GCA_037974545.1 Cucumis variabilis
AAGGGGAGAGCAATGGCAAGAAACCAAACGCCTCCTCCGAGAGAAACCTAAGGATGCAGAACTGTGAAGGATACGAATAATTGTGATTGAAGAAAGGAAAAGGGCTTGGAATCGGAGAATTTGAAGCTCCTTTATGCGATCCGAGTTGCAGAATCGGCAAATCGATTATCAAGAAGAACAGATGGAAGATGATGATGATGATGATGGTGATGATGCCGATCTATCTGATTCTGATTGGGGAAAGAGTACGAATAATTTGTGATATTACCGTATTGTCCTTCTTAGCATTATTTTCATTTGTATGAATTGACCATCTGGAAACATGGGCTGGACTCTTAGTCTTGGGCTTCGCCTTTTTTTTATTTTGGACTTTCGTCCACCCAATCCCAATCAATTCTTCCTCTTAAAATAACATCTATTCAATCACTATTTTAATATATAATTAGAATTACAAGATGTTTCTTGATTACTTATATTGAAAGATTTATTTTGGAAAATAAAATAAAATTAAATTGACATTTAATCTTGTATAAAAACCTCAAAATCATATATAAATTAATTTATTGTAAAAAAATTGCTATACAAAATATAACATTAATTAATTAATAGGTACACAATGCATGTGTTAGATTTTATAGTAGACTAATAAGTAAGACATTTAAAGATGTTTAATAATATTATCGGTATAACACTTAAATTAGGATGTTAAGACATTGCCAAACATTTATAGTTATTTGAATACTCTCATATATATACACCTTATTCATTAAAATTGAGGGAAACTTACATTGTTTTGATAGTGGATGAGGATGGAGTGAGAGAGACTAGAAAAATAACACAAAATGAACCAAGATATTTATAAAATATAATAAAATATTATAATTTGATTTAGTACAATAATCAATATACTAAGATAGATTATTGTCTATGTCTATACAATTAATTAAGAAATAGTTGGTCGTGGTTCCTATACAATTTATTTTTAATCTCATTTGGATTGTGGATTTGAGTCATGTGACCTAAGATCTTGACATGAGCAACATATCAACTTTGATCAAAAAAAAAAAATGTTAATAATTAACCATCTCAATAACCCCTATTATTTTAAGAGTACAACTCAATCTTTTTCATTGTCCTATTTTAATTTATTATCTTTTATTTTTAATTTTTTTAATTAAAAAATAAAATTACTTATTCAAGTGTGAATATAGTTCAATGATAATTATTTTATATTTTATATCATGATTGGTAATTTTATTTAAGAGCTTTTATTGTTTTCTATTTTACCCTTCTAACGCATGTTAAGTAAGGGGTATCTTAGTCATCTTGTTTGGAGTGATGAATGACCTCATATCAAGACTACATTTCTAACTTTTAGTAGGTAACTAGTTTTCCTCGTATCTTGAAGAATCTTCAAGCATGAGGCAATCCTAATACTATCCTTTGTTTGAACTAATTAAATTGACTTACTTGTTATTTGAAAAGTTCAAATCTACGCTACAATGTAGTAATTTTTGGATGAATTGAGATATTTAAACGTGATCCATAATTTGAATGACTTCATATTGAGTTATTTTGGTGCTTGAAAAATTCTTATGTACATTGTCAAACTCATTTCAACATATACAAATATCAAACAAGATTCAGTTGATTTTGAACTCATTTCAAATTTAATTAAAGTCTAAAGTGTTTTATAATCTCTAAAATCTTTCTTTCGTAAATTAAATTCTTTTGATTGGTATCTTTCGAAAGTTATAGCTTTGGAATAAACCATATTTGACGGATTATGTTTTAAGGACGTCAAGGGATAAGGTTTAGTTTCATGGACAATGTTTAATTCTCTAGATTAAGTGTTTGGATTTAATTTGGGTTAAGTTTATTAATGTTATTGATTTTAAATTGAAAGTTAAATTTTGGGATGCAAAATGAGATTAAGATATTTGACCATTGGAATGTCTACGAGCGAAGTTGGGTGTTTACTATATATTTTATGGACTTCTTGAATTATCCTCCCAAAAATAAAAATCACGAAAGCTATGTTTCTTAAAATTTCATAAAATTTAATGTAAATATTTACGAGTGTCATTTATGAAAAAAATATTCTAAATGATTTGAGACAAGAATAGTATATATGTCATGGATTACACGATTGTCGTGATGTACATTATATGTCGTTATCAAGTCAAATATGAAGTTTAATGTGTTGCACATTATGAAACCGATTTTCTACGTGGGACCTCACGAATGTCTGAATTTTTATTAAAGTAATGAGAAAGCGAAATAGGTTTCACTCTTTTTCTATTAAAATTTAATTCAAAATTTCATACAATAGATTCAAACTAAGCATTCATAAATTCAAAGTTACAAACACAATTAAATTTAAAATTACAAACACAAATAAATTCAAAGTTCTTAAAATACATAAATCCAAAAATTATTCATTAATGTTCATGAAATTCATTTTTAATAATAAAATTCAAGATACAACACAATATGAACCTAAAAGAATAAGAAACCTAATTGTGTTTTTTTATTAAATAATATATTATTATTATTATATATATTATATTAATTCGGGTTGGATTGGGTTGAACCGAATTTCTCAACCCTCTAACCCGAGATCCAACCCAATCCAAAAAAATAAAAAAATTTGACCCAACCCAACCAATATTTTAATCTAACCCAACCCAATCCTTATAATATGGGTTTGATAGTCCGAGTTATTCGGATTCAACCTGTATTCTTTTCGTAGGATTTGAAAAGAAAATAATTTTAGAAGTTCAAATCATATTTTATTAATTTAAATATACTTATGAAAATAGAGTTTAAATGAGAGTGAAAGTTTAAATTTATAATTTTAATGTAATTATTAATTTGAGGTTTAATTTGATACAACCTCAAAGTTGTTAGGTTACAACTCTTAATTTAGGGTTAAAATATATACCACTATCAGGATTTAAATTGATATTTGTTCTATCCCTACTTTTCTTTATTATTAACGTATGTTTTGATTTAAAAATTTAATAATAAAAGATGAGAACAAAAACAAAAATAGTAAATCAATTCACAGTCTTATATAAAATAAAATATTGATATATAGAAAAGGCATGAATCTATGACTGTTCGAATGGTTAGTTGACGTGTCTTCATGTTGATGATGTGTTCAGCAACTATATAATAAAAAAATAATATTAATTGTCGAGAGGAGTTGCGTGCTGCACGTGAATCTCTAAGTTAAACACACTGATTATAATTTCATGAAAATATATTTTGCATTAAAAAATGAAAAATTAAAGGGTATTCTAAAATAATAATAAAAATAAAAACAAATATACATATTATCTATGTACACATTCGTTTTAGTTAGATGTCCTAGGAAATCAGAGTATTGCTTCTAGAAAAGCACTTTTTTCATTATAAAAAAAAAAACAATTTATTTAGCAAGAAGATCGATACGCTATCGAATTTTTGTTTTATTGATATATTAGACTATATTACTTACATTAAAATTGTAAGTGGGTAGACTTAAAAACGGATATATCTTGACCAATTCGATCTCTAATTTCAAATATATACATCAGTTATATATATAAAATATCTAAACTCAATTATAAGTTAAAAAATATTGTAGAAAAAAATAAATTGAATTATATGAAGTCCTAAAAGCAAAGTTAAATAGTTAGTTATATTAAAATGAGTGTCATGTTTACGTACATAAAGTGCAGTTTTGATATGTTATATTTAAAATACAATGTTGAAAATTGTGGATAAAAATGCAAAGAAAGTAAATGTGAGGTTTAGAAGTAACAAGAAAAAGAAAAACTGAGAAATGGGATATCCGGTGGGGCGAGTCGTGGATGTCAGGAGTGATGGCATAGAAAGGAGGAGGAGGAGGAGGAGGAGGAGGAGGAGGAGGCACATACATTAGACAGACAACACACACTTACATTATCTATATAATGCCAGAAATGGAAGAGTGAAATGGTGATGGGCATGACACCTGGCGTCCACGTGAGGCGATGCTACATCCCTCAGAGCTGATTATATAAATAAAAGAGAGATAAGGCTTCTTTTTTATATAAAGATTCAATTGTTAGAATAATAATAATAATAATAATGGAGGGTTTCCTTTTGACGGGTACGAGGAAACCTTTAATTGGTTCATCTTCCAAAACGTGTCCTTCTCAGTCTCAATTACTTTAGCTTTCTTTTCCTTTTCTATGTATTTAAATCTGCTTACCTTTTCCCCTACTCTTTCTTTATTCTCTTTTCTTTCTTTATTTTTATTTATAAATATCTCCACCTTTCTTTCACTTCTCTCGGTCTCTACTTTCATAACCCATAATCGATGTCCCAATTTCATTTCAAACAAACAACTTTCTTTCTTCTGCAACGAAATTTTTAAAAATAAAAGATTACAGATGTTGATTTGCTTGTTTTTTTTTATATTTTTTTATTCTTATTCTAAATCAAATCAAATAAAAAAATATATATGTTAACAAAAATATAATTTACCCTCTTAATTTTTTCATTCTAACGACCATGTTACTTGTCCTTATCGAATTTGGATACTGATAAAACTCCTAAAATTTTAAATTTGGAATAGACGACCATCATGAATTGATTTATTTCCTCTCTACACTTTATGTAAACGCTCTATGTTCCTTTTGTTTCAAAACGTTGTATTTATTTTAAATTTTCTTTTCTCCATATTTTTTGTTTGTTCACTAAAGGCTCGTTTTTCATACTAGGTGCTTCTGTATGTTAATTAAATAAAATCAATCAATTTAGTTTCTACAGATTTTTTCGTCGCTTTTAAAATAAATTTAAAAAATTAATTAACGTTAAAAATAAAAAATAAGCATCAGTGAAATATCAATGATAAAAGTGTAAGATATTGAAACCTAAGCTCATAAATATAGTTTCTATATCTAGACAAAAAAGTTCATAGCTCAGATGCACATAAAAAAAATTATATTAATATATTTGTAAGTTAGAGGTAAATGAATAATCAATTAACAAACATTTACTTTTAAAATTGATATAATACATGCTTTTTTTATGTCAGTTGAAGTAGATTTATTTAAGTCGTGATGATAATATAAACCTATAGAGAGGTGCGTAATTAGAAAAAAAAATAAAATAAGGAGATTTTATTAGAAGGAAATTGTTTGATTTTAAGAGGAGAAAAAACATAATCATATTTAAGAAAGGGCAATAATTAGGTGTATTTTATGTATTTTCCATATCTTTACCGTAGAAATAGGTGAATTTTTTTCTTCCTAGAACAGTGATGGTTGTGATTACGTTCTTTTAAATAATAAATATGGGTGCTCTTCTAGAAGGAATGAGAAAAGAAAAGAAAAAAGTTATTTTTCCTCCAACATTCACAATCATGAAAGAATTAGGAGTTCATCTCTTTTGGAAAGTGACCCTCTTTTCGTTGGAAAGGGAAATAAAAATCAAAACATAAACAAATTTCAAAGAGATGCTTTTTTCACAAAAAAATCCTTTACTCTATTTTATCTTTTTTTTTTTAAATATATATATATATATATATATATATATTTAATAAAAGATCAACGTTTTTATACGTCTTTTTGCATATCAAAAAATTTATTCTTAACAACTTATTTATTTCTCTCTCTTTCCGAGTAAATAAACAACGAAAGAATATATTAAAAATTTTGCCTAAGAAAAATCTACCAAAAATATTTTCTAATCCAACGAAATTTAAATTTTGTTAATTATAAACTTTTATCAATTTCTTAAATAAAAATATATTAATGTTCATTGGTATCATCTATAAATGATAGCATCTAAAATTTGCTATTTAAAAATGTCCCATAAATAAATGAATATCAAAATATATTTATCAATTACATGTTAATTAATTGTACAAGACAGTCTTATTCTAGTTTAGATTATTGATTTGTGTTAGTTTAGAGTTTAATTATAACTAAAGCAACTAAATTTGAAAGTTATCTTATGAATAGAACACAGTTGCTGAGCATATAAAAGATTTGATGAAATCATAAATATAAATTTGTAGAACCGCTACTATAAATTTGGTTTTCTTTAATATACAAAATATGTCAAAAAATGTCTACTTTGATGGTATTTGTCATCAAATAGGGGACATCAAAAATGGTCAAAACATGTAATTAAAAACTCTTTCATGGTATTGGCCATCAAGAAAAGCCGAGAAAACCAAGCTTTTACAACTTCTACAAATTTTAAAAACCCTAAATTACAAACTTTCAACTCAACTCAAAGTTGAACATAATGACTAATTTGATTTTGATAAAGTCACTTATTTTAATCTAATTATAATTACAACATTCGTGTTTTGTGAAAAATAATTTTTTTTAGGGATAGTTGCAAAATTAGCAATTAGATTCAAAATAATTAAGTATGTAGCAACATTTTAAAAATTTTACAAATATAGCAAAATTTGACAAATTCTATCAATGATATAAGTCTATCAGTGATAGACCATATTGCAAATATTGGTCTATCATTGATAGATCCATATGAGTCTATCACTGATACATGCTATCAGTGATAGTTTTGCTATATTTGCAATTTTGTTAAAATATTGCTATATCCTTAATTATTATTGCTAAATTGGCAATCCATTATAATTATCCTTTTTTTTTATCATAAACCCAAAATTATAAAATTTTTCTTGATAGGCAATGTCCATCAAGATATCATTTTTCTTGTTGGACCTTGCCCATAATCTTTTGTTGGTCTTTGTCCATCAAGAAAATTCTAAACCCATCAAGAAATCCAAAACAAATATCTTAATTTTTTTCGATGATGACCATTGCAAATTAAGAAAATTCATCCAAGAAAACCTAATCAACTTATTGGACATTGTCAGTCAACTAATATATATGCTTGATGTTTATTGTTCATTGATAAATAATTTTCTTGACGTTTATAGGCCATCAACAAAACTAAAGAATATTTGTCCATAAAAAAAAGTTCACATTTTTTTACATTTTTTCATATTTTTTCAACAAAATAAAGAACTTTTTTTTGATATACATGATCGTCAAAATAAACATTGTATAAACATTGTGTCAAACTTTTATTTTTTTGAATATTTGACTCAATTTTAAGTGATTGATTTGATCAATATGAGCCCTAGAGTTGCACGAATTTTGGACTTCACCCTTTTTTGGGACAAACTAAGGGAAAAGTTTTGAAACAAAGAAAAAAGAAAACTCTTTCTGAATTGTTATAAATAGGACGCATTTCCTATCACAGGTGCTTAAATTGGGTTTTGTTTTTATTTTAGATTTATCAAGTCTACACATATTTTGACATTAAATTTTATAAAAAATTAAAATTTTTGACTGATTTTGAGTCAAAGTAAATGTCAGTAATTTCCTTTTTCTATTTGTAATAATTGTCCTCAAATTTTGTCTTGAGAGAGAGAGAGAAAAAAAAAAGCAATATATTGGCCCTATCAAAATTCCTTCCTAATTATGTGTGTATAATGTCCCAAATTTCTGGGTAAATTGAAATGTAATGAAGAAAAAAAAGAAGGAAAAATTGTGAGGTGCGCACAATGAAAGATGTAGAGAAGTATAGTCATTGTAGACCAAAATTCACAGTATGAAGTGTGACAAAAAAGACTCGTAGCATGTCACAATTTTAATGTTGAAAAGCTTTTTAAGTATTCAATGTTGAATTAAAGGTGTTGCGTGTTACTTTGTTAGAAATAATAATTTTTAAAAAAAGGTTAAAATTACTAAGCTCTTGAATTAAATATTCAAGATATAAGCTTAACTATAAACAATATTTCATTTACCATTTCTTCAAAAACACATCAAAACATATTTTTCTCTCTCGTCAGCTTTTTCAAGAGCAATTGGCTAAAAAACGAGTTAATGCATAGTGGTTTTGGATTGTTGTATCGTAGAGTAACAAAGCCGAAGAAATATATGTTCCACAAGTTGATGTAAACGAATATAATACATACCACATAAAATTGATATCTCAATCTAATTGTTAACATATTTATTTTTTCAATATTTACTTGATATTTATATTATTTTGACGGAAGGAGAAAGACATCCTGCTCCCTGAGTGGATAATAAAATATAAAAATCTATAAGTGAAATAGTACTTACAAATTTAATTTTTAAAATAAAATAATATTATTAGACAAAATCTAATTGAATACGTTGATCAAAACATAACTGAGTAGATGATATATATAACAATTATCATAAGGAAAAAATAAATAATTCGATCTCTCATCTACTATACTATAAAGTAAACTGTCAATTGTGAAACATATGCATGTTTACGATGGCTAGATTTATTTAATATTAAAAATGAATTCTTTTTAAGTATAAGCCATTTGGATAACATTTATGTCCTTAAATATGATTATAAAATAACTTAATTGAAAATATTAATGAATTAAAATCAACCTTCAAAAGTTTTAAAATATTAAAAACAAACCAACAACAAAAATATAATAACAATAATAATAATAAAGAAATACATAAACGTTGATTAAGTAGTGGTGAACTTAAGATTTAAAATCTAGAGAGGATGAAAAATATCAACAATATAAGAAACTAAGATTACGAGTGTTCAAAGTACAAAAATATGTGTCTCACCCTCTACTTTCAAGACTAAGGTGGACGAGTTGGGTGAACTATTCGGCCCAACTCTTCTCTCCCTCTTAGTCTTCTCTATGTTTACACTTTTCTTGCATTTTTATAATACTGATGTCACGATCATTTTTTGGAATTTTTTCTTAATTCAAAATTTCTGTACATTAATTCTAACAACATTTGCCACTAAAGAAGAAACAAAAAAAAAAAAAACACGTCATTGATTTTGATTGCAACAATTTGTATAAGAAAATTAAAGTACTATCTTGGTCTGAAAAGGATAAAAAGAAAAGTAAAGGTATTGTAGCTCTCATTTATGGCCAATGAAACACATACATCATAGATTATTTTTGGCAACATTTGATGTTAGTTTTGTTTTCTTTCTGTTTTCTCTCTCTCTCTCTCTTATCTTCTTCACTCTAACAAATTTTATGCAAATTTAGGTGGAGACCATTTTATTTAAATATTTTTGATATAATAAAATTTCTACTTTATCTCCTAATTCAACTTAAATGGGTTACACACAGTTTCAACCCAACAATACATTTAGTCATAAATTTTTGGGAAAAAAACCTAATTTTTTAGTTTCAAAATTGAAAAATTTAGGTCCGTTAGTATGCAAGTTTTAATTTTCTATAATAGGTAACTTATTTTGTGATTTTCTACAATGTAATTTTTTAAAAATTAGTCTCCAAGTCTTTAAGGATAAGGATAGGTTTAAAAAATTCATTGACTACTTTTTTTTTTTTTATTATTATTCATTTCAAATAATTATACATTTTAAATTCGAAAAATAAGTTTAGATAAAGAATCAATATGTTTTTTATAAATTGTTCTACTAGTTTAAATTAATTTTAAAATTCTACTGTAAGTCAAATTTTATGTCTTTTCTGATTTTATATCATTTTAATTCAAATGCTGTTTAGATGGAAAACAAAATAAAAACCATAGTAAAGAAATGGTAGGGAAACAAACATTATTTTAAGAAAAACAAAAAATTATCAAGTAGAACATTAAATTTAAAGTTTTTTTTTTGAATGATTGATGATCCCTTTTCTACATTTGAATAATGCATATATATTTAAATGCCTTAATGTTTTAAAACATTTGAAAAAAAAAATTACTTGAGAGTTGATTTCTTAAAAAAAAAAAAAATCCCCATTTCTAAAACCTATCATTCTTGATAATATCAATATACTAATGTTACATTTACATTTCTTTATGATGCCTTTCTATAAGAAATTCATAATTAAGAGTTTGGCTTGATTTCTATAAACTTTGTTAAATTCCTAAAAATAATTCCCTTTGACATGATCAACCAAAATCCAATCCACTATATGTATGTCACACCAATTTAATTTTAATAATATTCTTTAAAAATTAATGAAACGAATAAATATGATATCTAAATTAAGCTTCTCTTAATTTTTTTTTAAAATCTTTATTCAACTTCCTTACTAACCATTATAATGCAATCTACCAAACTTATTAAAAGTAATTCAAAATTATTATTCAATTGACTCTTATACATGAAATAATTAACTTACCATAATCATTAATTTTCAGAAAAGAAAAAAAAAGTTAATATAACATTCCTTGTCAATTTATACTAGAATATTTACAATTGTAGGGAATTAAAGTTTCACCAAAAGGGGCTTTTGGAGGTTCAAAAGCTAAATGGTTATTTATTTAAATCTTAGGACCTATTTTACACATAAATATCAATATAAAATTCCTTAAAAAAGATGGACAATATCATTTGTTTAATTTGGCTAACATACAATTTGTACTAATAGCTTATAATTGCCCTGACCTAGTTTCTCTTGAAGTGAAAATATTTTAAATTAAAATATAAACTAAAGTTTTAAATGATTTTGGATTATAAAAATGTAATTAAAACATATGTTGATTATAACTAGTTTATACTTTTATTGGATTACTCTAATAACTTTTTTTTCTTCTTTATATATATATATATATAAATGTGATGTTCAAATAAATAATCCATTCTAATTTGATAGCACACATATTGGAAACTTTTTTTTTTAATAAATAGATAATTATGTTTGTAAAATTGGGTTAAAATATGTAAATTTGTATTAAGACTTCAAATATTAGACATTTGATTTTTCAATTCCAGCGTATCATCAACAAAAGATAGAGAGATAAAATTTTCTAGCATTGATGTAATTATGCTAATATATGAGATCTAAACATAACTAAGAAATAATTCAATTTTACACTCTTAAATTTTAGCTATGGTATTGTAAGTTGATTTCAATATTTTGAAAACTATAAAAGGTCTCAAAACATGTTTTTATTTTAAGAATTTATTGGAAAATTAAAATGTCGAATACTAAAATAAAATATATGTATAGAAAATATAAAAATTACCAATATATATATAATATATATATAATGAAAAGTGTATTTTTAATCTTAATTTTAGTAATATAAAATGTAAGGATACCATTTCCATCTTTGATCTAAAAAAACAGTTTAAAATAAATGGGTTAACGACTAAACTAAGTTTGCCTAGTTTCATATAACTTAATAAATTTTAACCTAATATTGTATGAAATCAAGGAAAATTGTCTCCATCGTATCAGTTCCAAATGAAAGAAAACGAAAGGAAGAATTAAATAAAATAATAAATTATAAATTTAATGGCGAAAGTTTGATGGTGTCTATTTGATATGTAAGTTTTCAAAATTAAAAATTTATTCTCTATAATATAATATTGCTACTATATCAAAATTGAAAGTTTAGACACATATCATTCAAATTATATCATAGATCAATTGATTTTTCTATTAAACTTTAAATTTATATATAAAAAAACTTACTTGACAAAAAAAAAAAAGTAATTTATTGGATACTTGTAAAACTTCAAAAACCAAACAAAGCTTCCTTCATTAATTATTTTGTTTTCTATTTGTTAAAATGAAGTCTATTTTATTTTATTTTATTTTTGCCAATTAAAAAATATTTATTTACCTTTTTAGTTTCCAAACGTTGACTTGTTTTTTTGAAAATATTAACAAAAAAAAAATTATATACTTAATTTAAAAAACAAGATGTAACTTAAATATATATGTAATTTTTTTTATTAAATAGAAATTAAGTATTTAATTCTTAAATTTTGATTTGCATCTCTTTATGTCACCATTTTAACTTCTACCAGTGTGAGTTTAAATTTATAATAATTTAGTAAATATTTTGATTTATTTTATAATTACTATTTCTAAAAATATAAATTAATCAAAATTGTCATAGTCCATTTAAATTTGAAGATTTTTTTCCCAATATATATACATTCATAGGAAAAATTCACTAAAACCAAAATTATTTTTTATGTCAACTTTTATATTTTTGATAAATTTGTTTGAACCATTTATTTGAATTTCTATCCGTATTTATGAGAGCTTGACTAAATTACTAAAACATAATGGAGATTAAGGTAAATAATAATTAAAAAAAATTTACCCTCTACGTTGTGAAAGGTGAGTGATTGAAATGGCAAAAATAAAAATAGAATAATAGCATGGAAAATTGAGTGTGGAATTTAGTAGAAGCAAAGGCTAAAAGATTACATTTATATATTTATATAAAATTGAAAAAAATAACTCACCAAATTAAAAAAGAAAAAAGAAAAAAAAGAAAAGAAAAATCCGCTGTTTGGAACAGCCCACTGGAATGATACGAATGGCCCCTGGTTTTCTCTTCTTCAAACCCATCTCTCTCTCTCTACCTTCTAAAACCTCCTTCCTTTTACACCCTTTCTTCCTCTCCTCTCCCCTTTTCTTCTCCATTCGGAGATGCCCATTTTGACATCTCCTCCCAATCTGTACTAACCTGTACCTTCTCTCTCTCCTCTTCTTCTTCCCCTGTTTCTTCTTCGCTTTCTTTTCTCTCTCTCTTGGGTTCTATCCAGATCCCCGTTTTCTTCTACCCCTTTTCCCCCAATTTTCTTAACTGC
>JBBPDI010000020.1:23088441-23100877 GCA_037974545.1 Cucumis variabilis
TAGGTCTTCAAGTTTCTATCTTATGCTGCTTGTTTCATTTAAAACTGTAAATTAAACATTACATTAATTTTAAGTTTTGTGATTTTAACTATAAGTTTTGTGATTTTAACTATTTAAAAATTATTGTCAAACATCCACTATTTATTTATTGAGTGTTCATATTTTATCAAATTGTTTTTTCAAATATCTCTCAGGATATTACACTTTTACCATATATATATATATATATATATATATATATATATATATTCTTAACTATTGAATTACTTTGCAAAGCATACAAAAATTAACATAACTTTAATATTCCTTTTCTCTGAAATCTTGTAAACTTCAATATTATTTCAAATGTTTTATAATTCATTGAAAGTATACTGAATAAGTTTCCTTGATAAATTTTCAAGCAAAAACTTTTCATAGGTTAAAGTTGCATTTTTATTTATTTATTATTATATATTTCAAACTAGAGGATAGCAAATTAAACTCGAAAATAAAAAAAAAAACAAGGGATAATATCATTCCCCCAAAAAAATGAAAATGGAGGACTGATCTAATAATTTGATGATAAAAAATTAAAGTGTAAGAGTAAAAGTTAATATATATATAAACAACATTTGTCACAATTTTTATTTGGTTAATTATTGGCAAGTAGTTTAGATTGAACTGATAATCTAACAATATTTTTGTAATGCATGATTTTTCTTCTTCAAGGAATTGGCTTTTGGCAATAATCAAGCCTTATACTAAAAGAGATCTTTGAGGCAATCAATAACTGTATAGTTTGGTTAAAGATATGAGTAAAAAATTGGGTATGTATATGTACTCTAACTAAAGGTAGATCTATTCTCCCTAATCTTTAGCAAATTTTCCTAATCATGTCTTATTTCTCTACACGTTAAGTTACATCACACCAATAATAATACACTAATCATCAAGTACAAATATACTTTAATTATTGAGTCCTTATAAGTCAATTGGAAAATTGGAAAATTCTTTTCTTTAATTTCAATAATTGAGCATATTATAAAAATAGAAAAAAAAATATTATTTATCATTCATTCTATAATTATAGAAGAAAGTGACATATAATATACAAGTCTTGGTTGATGATCCAACATGTTGTTCGACTTTAATTAGTTTAGAGAAGGGAACACCTACAAACCTAAAATAAAAAGATAATAATGCTAAAATCAAAGATGAAGATGATAGAATGAATAAGAAGTCAAACATAGAACTTACCTCATATAAGGTTATAATGATGTGTTTATAAAAAGAATGAATCGTTCTCTTGTTGTCGATCTTAAAAAATAGGATGTGAGTTTTTTAATCTTGAAGATGCTAAATTTAGATATGACTAATTCCTTAGACTTATTATTTGAAATCAGATCTACTTTTATCTTTTATTTATTTTTATTAGCTATTTTAAAAAGAAAAAATCTTTTAACCTATTTTCTTTAAGTCTAAAATTACTCAAAACAAGACACGTAGTGTAGAATTATATGATTCTAATTTACAGGGTGGTTTTTATAATAAGAAAATATTGTAGTTGGAATTTTTAAAAGCTTTTGATACAAACAAATACACAAGTGTTTAGAACTAAATTTATTATTCATTGTTATGTTGCTAATAAAATAATATGAAAACTTGTATGCATGGATACATAAAAGAAAATAGTGGAAGGGCTTGAAGTGATGAAGAAGGCATTTAGGAGACAAACATTCTGCAAGGAAGCCACTTTAGTTATGATAATTAATTAATAATAATTACCTTCCTTGTGTGTGTGTGTGTGTATATATATTTATATTACAAGTGGTATATTTTGATATAATTTTAAGTTTTCAATACTTTATCATTTGATTCATACAACAACAATAATATAATAGCAATTGATAAAAGGATTTGGCGTATAAAGATACAACCATAATCTAACACCTTTTTCTTCTTTTCATTTTTAATTTCACCATCACGTTGTCATTTTTTTATTTTGTGTTTGAATATAATTTAGTTGTATTAGTAAGAATTTTGCCATGGTTTAGTATAAGTTTTAACTGTGTTTCTATTCTTTCAAAAGTTGTCTTTTATTTGTAACCTTTAAAATTATTTTAAAGCAATCAATTTGTCATTGTTTTCCATTAAAAGAACAGTTGATATTTGACATACTGTTGAATTTTTCGTATGTAAAAGCAAAAATACACATTAAAATAAAAATGAAAATGTGATGTGATACTGAATTGAAAAAAAAATAAATGTTATATTTGTAGAATGTTCAATGATAATTAAAATAAAAGATGGAGTAAGGATAAACTTTAAGAGGCAAATTAAGTGAAAAATGTAAAAATGTAAAACTGCATAATTTTAGTAAAATTCAATATCAAATCAGCTTTTTGGTTAGAAAATCTTTGGTTAAAATTCAATATATATGTGATGGTAAGTAAAATGAAAATAAATCTATGTCAACCTTTTTAAATATTTATAAATTTGACATTGACCTAAAGAGCTAACTGATATTCTTTTTCATTTTATGATAGAAAAATCAACAAAAAAAAATCAATAAAGTATCACTAATATTACTTTAATATATAATTATATTAACTTTAAACTTATCTCAAAATGATTAAAAGTTTACTTTTTAATCGTTGTAGTAAAGCCTTTTCTTTTTGTTTTTGTAAATGTTCGTAATTTTCCTTCATTTCTATAAAACTAGCTAAAACACCACATTTTTCTCAATATGAACCTTCGAAACTTTACTATGATAAATGAGGAGATGAAGGAGAACCTAATAACTATATTATAGGACTTAAAATGCCCTTAATGATAGATGAGGAGGGAATATAATACCTAAAAATGTTTCAAATCAAGTAGACAAAACAGATGTTAAAGAAGGGATGTGAGATATCATTTGTGCAAATATTTATGTCAAATCATTATGATTGTGAGCAATTAGATCTACCACCAAATTCTTTATCAACTCACTGCCTAATCCTACTGCATTAGGATGGTCCTTTGCTCAATATTTTGATTTGATATTTAAATACTAGCTAGAGATATGTTTGGTAAAGCCACTGCTCTAAATGTTCATTTCAAAATCTCTTGTTTAGTATAGAAGAATGTTGAAAGAATTGGCACAAAAAAAAAAGATAGAAGAAATAAGCTTTTATTAAGAAAATTTACAATAAAATACATACTTTTGAAGAGAACACTCTTTTACTTTCAAAATATTCACTCGTTTAATTTAGCTAAAACACCTCTCTTTGTTTACTTTGCTTGAGTTATAAAATTAAACAAAATTAAAGGAGGATCACACCTCTCCTATTTATAGACATGAAATCCTTACAGCCCAAGCTAAATATTTCTCTAAAATTTGAACTACTATTCTAGATATTTTTAATCTTATCCTTTATCTAAAGGAATTCTCGAATTCTCCTTAATCTAAAAAATATAGTATATTTTTAGATTTTTTCTTTTAGATATTTATTTACATCTTTCAACATATAATTATTTACACATTAATGACATATTATGGATACTTCAAGATTCTTCTAGACCTAGTTAGTATTGTTGCTATAGATTTTAACAAAGTGTTCATCTAAATCCTAAACTTAGGGTTCTAAGAATGGTGGAAAAAAAACAGAAACATTCTTTTTATTATGATTTAAAAGTTTTAAATTGATGGGTGAAGACAAACTTAATATAACATCTAACAAATAGATTAAAATTGTCCTTTCACAAAATTTCAATTATTTACAATAAATATCATGTCTTATGATTGGACAATTTAATGGGACTGATGTACAAAAACAGGTATAATCAGAGATGCACGTAATTTAAAGAAAAAAAAGAGGTTAAAGCGAGCAAAAAGAAAAAGAAAACTAAATTAAAAAGGAAAGATGATTGCATTGCATTCTCCCTTTATGATGTCTAAGAAATTCATCTGCATAGGAAGAAACACTTAACCCAAACGGAAAAATAAAGCAAAAAGTGAGATGGAAAAGATCATAGAGATAGCAAAAGGTAACAAATAATTAAAAATATTATTAGGGGGAGAGGGCCAAGAAAGTAAAGGAAAAAGCCATCCATTAATGGCCATTAGAGACATATAACAGAAAGCTTTTTCCATATCAAAAGGGGCCTCTTTATGAACAAAGGGGGAGCTCCCACGAAACGTGACACCCTAATTAATATAATTCAACTCTAATAATCAATAACTTATCTTTTAAATATATATGAAGAAGCAAACATTTTATTGAAAAAGAATATCTTAAACATTATATTGTTAAACATACATGCATGATAATTAAGATTGATGTTAGCTAGAGTTCCAAATATTAGAGAGCTTTTGTTTTTTTATTCTAGTGTGTTGCTATAAAAAGGAAGGCTACCCTAAGAAGGAAGATGGATCATGAAAGGAAGAATCTCAATGGATATATAATAAGCTCAAGGGGTTCGTCTCGAAGTTTGATATGCTTAAGCCTTACTGTTATATTGAAAATTTATATCCATGGTTATTTTACAGTCTTTCAAGAAGTTTTTCCAGTCTTCGTTTATATAAGTGATCTTGGACATTACTCTAATATTACTTATAACGACCGTATGAATTTTTATTCAAAGAACATATTAAAATTTTATTAATTTTTTTATTTTTTGTTTTCCTCCCTATTGATCTTTTACCCTCTGAATATATTGTTCTAACACACCCGGTCCTACTGTCCTGATTCTCTTCCAGAGAATGTATGATTTAATATATGTTTCCAAGTCAATAAATAGATAACAAGAAAAACAACATATTAGGGTTCATTTTAATCACTCATGCATGCATATATATATGTATGTGTGTGTTTGTTTGTTCAAAACTACATAATCTATTTGATAAAAGGAAATACAGAGTTTAAGATATTATATATTATTAAGGAAAAAGGGTGAAAGATGAAAGTAATTTATAGGTTGGGTATTAAAAAGAAAAAGAAATCATATGGGTCTCCTTCAGCAGATGCAGCCATGATGGGAAATGGAAATGGAAATGGAAATGGAAATGGAAATGGGGGCTGTGGCTGTGAGAGATCCAAAGTTCTTTTAACTTTCATTTTCTTTTTTCTTTTTCTTTTCACTTTTGTCAAACAATTGCGGAAAACACCAACCTAAAAGCTCACGTGCACCACGTGTGCCTATTCATGCTCACACATGTCCTTCTAGTAATTACTAACCTTACTTCAATTCTTTCTTTTTGCTTCCTCATCTTCATCCACTCCTTATATAAATTTAATGTTCCTTCTCCTTAAGTTTGCAAAAACATAAATTCTTGTGTCTCATTATTCATTCCACAATGTATATCATTTTTATCTTTCATATCTTATTAAGTATATATTTTATGAATAAAGGTACGAAAACAATTTTATGAGATGATATTTGAACAAAAATAATCCCATGCAAAAAAAAAAATGATATACTAAATAATTAAACTCATAATTAATTTCTAAAAAAAGCTTACACTCTTTTTTAACCGATGAACATAGCTTACACTCAACTATTAAAGGAAGATGTTTGCTTTTTTTTTTAAAATAGGAGGCTCAAATTCTATTTTTCTAGACCGCATAACATCAAAAAAAAGAAAAAAAAATCTATTTTACTAACCGACAGTGTAAAAACATGCATGGTCGCTTTTACAAAAATACTAAGAAATTAAAGAGAAATATTTGGAAAAAGGAGAAACACAAAAGAAAAAAAAAGGGAAAAGAAAAGAAATTACTAGGAAGATTCTAAAATCAACTTGAGAAAATTCCATTAGGTAAAAAATATTACGTCTACACAATTTTTTTTCAAACATTGACTTAAAAAGATCTACACTAAAAATTTAGTTTCGACCACACTCATTTCTCATTTAAAGAAAAATAGTAAAAAAAAAAATTAATTAGAGTTAATACACCAAAATGTAGAATATTTCTAGTGATTAGCAAAAAAAAACAAAGGTCATATGTAGTACAATTCGATCAATTTTTATAAATTTTTAGAGGTTGAATTTTATTTTTTCAATATTTTATAAAAAAAATTCTTACCATATTTAACATAAAGTTTCATACATTTTCTACAACGTTTTCAAAGTATTATTTAGTTCTATAATTATAGCTAAAATTTAACAAATATACGTTGGCAGTGTGATCAAAGTCTCACAATAATAGATAAACAAAAAGAAAAAAACATGAAAATAAAAAGTGAGAATAACGACTACACTTACATTGGTACAAATTCTATGATGGAAACAAAATTAAAACATAGTTACTCCAAGGCAACAATTATCAAGCTAGTGAATTATTGCATTATTTTTTATCCGTATTTGTGGTTATGATGATGAACATTAATTTATTATTGACTAGATTTAACGTAATCGTTATAATCATAAACATAAGTTCAGCTTGGATCAACTGAGTATGTTAATTAAATTGTAGATCACACATTAATATGGAAAAGAATGCTGCAAAGACAAAATTGCCCTCGAATTTAATGTATGTTTCTTTTCTCTCTTCTCAAATAACAAACCAAAATAACTTTTTTTTTTCTTTTTATGCCCATACCCAATAATTTTATGAGAAGGTTCCATGTGCCTCCAAATCCTCATGCCCTACAAATCCAACTCTATAACTTTTTTTTTCTTTTTATTTAGAACGCAAAGAAAATTAATAGTCTGTCCAATTCATTGAATTTTGAGTTCATATTTTTAATTTTATTCTTTATCATTTTTCAATCTCATCATACTTTATATCTGTTTTAATTTTTTTAATATTCCCTAAAATTTCAATAAAATGATATATATCTACTAAATGACCACATTGTTGATAAATCGAACAACAAACTGAATTCACCATAATTCTCTTTTTTGTCTCCAAATATTGCATATATGTGTGTATATATAGGTATGTATAGATGCATGTATATGTATTATTGTCTACACAAATTAGACAACACAATATGACACGATTAGAATGACTTAAGAAAAAGATATTTTCCAAAAATATGCATTTTGATTCAAATAGGTTTTTCTAAAACTGCTGAAAAGAAAAGCACATGTGTGTTTAACAAATTTTGTTTTAAGAGTGTTTTTAGGTAAACATTTGTTTGATTTGTTATAGACTAAAAGTTATATATATAACAAATTATAATAAAAGAATTTGTTAGTGGAGATTTCGATAGAAGTTCGATCATCGAGCATAGCGGTCAGAGGTGGTCGAAGACACAACCACAGTAAAATGATAATGGCTAGAAGTCAATCAACAATAATCACAAAACATGGTTGTTGGTCGTTGGCCGATAACAATCACGGAAAAATAATTGGCAAAAGTTGACTGGTAATGGTCGACAAAAATAAGCCAACAACGATCACCAAAAAACAATAAATAAAAGTCAACAGGCAACGACCCACGAAAACGAAAGTAAAAAGAAAGTTGGCTGACAATGGTCACTGAACAACAGTCGAAAAAAGTTGGTTGGTAACATAGTGGTTGGAGGTTTATGGATGACAACCGTTGGAAACGATAGTCGAGTGTTGGCCGATCACAATTGTCAAAAGTTAGATGGGTGAGGATTGTCGAAGGTGTTGGCTGGAGTATTTCATACAAATTAGAGAGATTAACCATTAAACACATACAATTTATTTTTCTAAAAGTTGGTTTTAAGTATCTATTCTAAACCACATCATTTTTTCAAAAATCTATTTTAGGTGGTTGTTAAACACATGAATTTATTTCAAAACAACTTGTTTTTTAATTTAATAGTCGTCGGATTGAATTAAGAAAAAATGGTTTTTCAAGATATTCATTTTTATTTAAACTCTTTTTCTAAAAATCTTTAAAATGGTTTAAAATACACTTAAAAAGCTTTCAAACACTTTAGTTTTTTTTTTTTTTTTAAATAACTTATTTTCTAAATTAAACACTTGAAAATGTAATCCAAACACACTATTAATAACTTAGAAATACAATCCAAACAAATCCTTAGTCTATAAAGAAAAGAATGAAAGAGTTTGTCATAATAAATGATAAATATACTATTGAATTGAACTTTAAAACAAAGTGCAACTACATGTTGGGTCTATCTAAATTGAACTCTTCCTACTAAACTCTTTCTAAATGTTTTTTATTATGAGTTTGTTTATTGCTATATAATAACAACATTTTTATTAAAGTCAAATTACTATATAAAAGAATATATTATACCAACAAGATGTTAGCTCCACTAAACATTGACATAGATTGAGGACTTGAGGTTTGTGTATCAAATTCTCTACCTCTACTTATCAAATCAAAAGAGAGATCCAACGTTAAATCAGTCCATTAATATATTTATTGACAATTATTTTTAATAATTAATACCTCATCTTATTAATAATAGGCATCAAACACCTAAAATAGGAATAAAATCCTTGGCAGTTAGGAATAAGTTATTCAACCAAATACAACTTTTCTTTCCAAACCTAATACACAAATATTATTATACCCCACTTTCATTCTTAGAGAAAAAAAAAATAAATAATAAATAATAACTAAATTAGTTCCATATCACTAATTCACTTGAACTCTTAAATTATAAAAACGATAAATTTAATTAGTCCAATCCAAATTTACTAATGAACTTGAAGTAAAAAGTAAAAAATTTCTCTTGTTTTTTTAAAACAATTTAATTGTTACGTAATTGCTCATCTAATTACCTTTTACATTTTATTTTTAAAAAAATTGTTAACTTTTTGAGATACCGATGAAGTTTTACATGACAATTATATTGGTATCTCACAAATGTTTTATTTCTTACTTCCTAAACATTTTGAGAACAAAATGAAAATATCGAAAAAATAAAAATAAAAAATTAATTTTCGTATATTTGAAAATACCAAGCTAAAATTTTATTATTAATTAAGACCAGAATATTGAATTAAGTTAATTATATCATTGAGCTTAACAGGAAATAATAAAAATAATAAATAATAAATAATAAATGTTGCAATTGAAAATAGTTGTATGATCATATATATATTTATTTATTTATTTATTGTGAATTAGCCATGGAAATTGTCAAATACGTGCCATTGACTAATTTAACGGTCAATCAACAATTTTTTATTTTTTTATTTTTCAAAAAAGAATATTAAAATTTTGTGGCATTTTTAAAAATAATAAAATATATCAATAACTATTAGTGATAGAATTTGTTATAGGTTGTAAATATTTTGTAAAAAATACTATTTTTGAAAATTTCCCTTTATATTTATGTGAATCTATATGCCAAATTGACTATTCAAATGATTTAAATAAGATATGTATCGAATTGGGTTGAGTTGTTCGTTATTTATTTATTTTTCTTTTTTCAAGTATATATTTTATTAACTTAAAATAGTTAATTTTACCTACAACACAATATTAATAACTAAAATTTCATAAAACTCAAATATTATATATCAAAATCCAACGTGTCTATCTCAAATTTCATATTGTGTGAATTATAATATTTATAAGTTATAATATATAATTTTTAATAATATTATAAATTTAGATTGAGTTGGATCAATTCAAAATTTAAAAAACATAATTTAAACTCAATCTAGAATAAAAATAATCCAACCCAAGCTTTATAATTTAGGTTGGGTAGTTTGGATATTGTTCAACTTGTTTGAACACATGTAGTTCTTAAAAAAAACACAACATCATTCTGTATTCAAAACATTATTAAGAAAAATAAACATAAAGGTTGAAAATTAATTTGACTTTGCTAGTTATCTTAAATAGATTTGGAAAAAAAATGATAGCCATGTACAAAAGTTTGATTTGATTGGAAATAATTAAGACCTAAATAGCTAACCTAATTAAACCCTAACTAAACCATTTTCAACAAATTCAACAAAAAAAAAAAGGAAAAAAATCCAATGAAAATATGTTGTAGTTGAAAATACGAAAAAATCACAAAATATATGGTAATTAAATTTTATCTTACGAATAAAGTGTTTTAAATAATTTCCGTTTCTTAGGGTTTGAAGTTTTAGTACATATTTCTAACATTTATACCTAGCAATGTTAATGACTTAATGGGATATAGAGGAAAATATGTATTTTGAAGTGGATATTAATCTTTGCTAGAATGTTTTATTTTAGTTGAGGAAATCGATCAAGACGTAAAGTTTGGAGATCAGTTGCTTGATGTGATGTTATCTACCATATTTGGCATGAACATAATAGTCATGTATATCCATGATGCTCCTTTGCAGCCTTCTCAAGTGATATTCAATTTGAGTTTTTTATGTGTTGTTCACAACAAGTGGGAGCTTTTTCTATAGGATCACTCGTGTGGACTGTTCTCCTTTAGAACCTCATTTCTTAATTAAAATTTTTGTGGCGCATGTTTTTTCTTTTGGATTTGATTATTTGGTTGCTTTGCATATTAATATGTTTTGTTTGTGTCTTTGACTCGAGGTTGTGAGATCTTTCTTTTTTGCCAAAAAAAATTAATTAACCTAGTATAAAATATAGAATCTATCACTCTTTGTATTTATATTTTATTATAAGTTCATATAGTCGATCGGAATGAAAAATTTAAATAAAACAAAGGAAATTTCTTAAAGAATAAGAGGGTTGAAAATATAAATTGACTTAGAAATAAAGCGTTTATATAATAGGGTTTCTTAAATGATTGTGATTTTTTAAAAAAGAAATGTAGCGATAAAAATATATTTAGTCTAATTTATCTTTGAATGAGAAGTTTTTGAATTGAAAGTAAAAGAATAAAATAATTGATCGGTTGAGATTGTCAAACTAGTTTTAGATAACCTATATATACATACACATATATATATGCTACCAAATGGCTTTGTATATATATTGTTGTTATATTAATTATTTGCAAAATAATAATAACAATATAATAATACAAGTTTAGAATATATAGAATTTAATTAAAATAGTATTACTTCAATTCAAATTGAAATCTCATACAAAATTTGTTCTACGGTATATTGATCCTCCAAAAATTGAAATGATCTTATAAATATATATGTATGAAAATAGAACTATATATCCTCCTACCTACTCCTTTATTCCTTAGTCCTAAGTCTTTACTTGTATATTTACAATCAACTACTTCACTTCTATTTGACATATTAACGTATTTTATTTTACCAATAATTTCATGACAAATCTACTTCTACACATTTTTATGATTTTCACATTTTCTTTACCCTAGATGACATGTAATCTACAACTAAATAAATGCTTTGAAAATGTTAGTTTTTATTTTAAATAAATTATTCTAGATTTTGTATACGATATAGTAAAATAACTCAAATATAAACTTCTATCCATCATAATACGAATAAACTAAAATATTTTCATATATAATATTTTCCTATACTATATATTTTTAGAAGGTTTTTCATTTAAAATATTTTTTTCTTTTTAAAAATTACATTTTAACCGATTAACTTTTAATCTAAAAAGGTGAGAAACATTCTCATTCAATTAATTTTTAAGTAGCTAGTAATTCACTATTTTTGAAAAGTCCATGAAGTGAATATAAAAAACCAACACTATCAAAATTTTATTAGTAATTTTCTCACGTAGTAGATAGGTTTAATTAAAGTCGAAGTCTATTTCCTTCTAATATCATAATTTCTATTTCTAATAGCTTAGCAAACTCTTGTTTGAGAAATGATGATGGTGGGTAGCAATTTAAGAATAGTATATTTAAAGTGTGTCACATATATTTTTTTTTCTTTTTCATTTTGCGATATGACATGTATAAAATATATGAATGTTATCAAATGTGTATCAAGTTTATTTGATTTTTTTTTTTACATTTAATGTGTTTGACTTTTTTTTTTGTTATTTTTTTTTCTGTAAAAATAATAAATATTGCTTACGAACTTAATTTTTAAAATTTATTTTGTCAAGTGTGAGAGAAAACCCTCTTATTTTATATGAACAAGTGTTTCAAAGTTTAATTTAACAACAAATTTAACCATTCAAAAATTTAATCTTTTATTTATTTTTTTCTCAACAAAGAAACAAAAAGAAAAAGAAAATACTAAAAATATGTTTGGAATAGATCAAAACATAACCATTTTAGAAAGAAAAAGAGAAAAAGAAAAGAGGGTATTTAGGAATCAGTAAAGGTTAAATGGTAAATTTGATAGGTATGAGTTGATAAGTTTTAGTTCAGTTTGTGAGACTTTAAAAGTTGGATTAATTTTTTGAAAATAAGTTAGTTAGATTAAACTATATAAATAACTAAACTTAAATAATTTCTAAATTATATTATAAGAACAAAATTTGAGTAAGATTAAAAAAGAAAAAAGAAAGTTTGTAGTTGAAGTGAAATAAAAGTTTAAAAATGGGGGTATGGATTATTGTTATGGAAAGTGTATAAGTAGAATGTCACCATAGAATTTCTGTTCTAAATTCTCCACTTT
>JBBPDI010000020.1:23148462-23160580 GCA_037974545.1 Cucumis variabilis
CAAGAAGACAAGACAAAATCAAACAAACGCACCTGAAGAGGAAGCTAAAAAGGGAAAAAAACAGAGAAGAAACAGAAGCCCAGAGAGAGAAATGATTAATAGACACCATAACCACTGAAAACGAAAAGCAGGGAAAGAACCAGAGAACCCATCAACAGATTATTATTAAATCCATGAATTCATGAAAGAAGGTCATAAAAAAAGCTCTGATTGCCACTTTGAAAATAAGTGGTAGAGAGGAAGAAGAAGAAGGGGACGTATCAACTGGGGAAGATGAAATCGGACCTAAAACAAAAAGAAGAGAGATTTGAGGAAAAGAACATTTGAGCGACTATGTGTGGGGGGATTTGAACGAATCTTTTGACAAAGAATATGAATTTGAGGGGGTTGCTTGGAGTTAGAGGAAGGAGATAGTGAGAAATTCGTTATGTGATATAGATGTTTAGAAAGAAAGAATGAATCCCCAACATGAAAATGGGTTTGGATTGGTTTTGTTCATCAGTGAATGAAGGCTGTGTTTTACCTTCCTTTACATCTATTAAGTTAAGGAGAGAATGTTTAGAAAGTGGGGTTTCTTTCGAGAGAATATAAAGTACGGTTTAGTGTTCATATAGAATAGTGAGAAAACACATATCGGATTTCAATTCAAACCCGTTTACGTTCATTCTTTTCAGTACGGGAACAAAACTTGTTCAATTACCTTTTTGCCCCTTAACACTATAAATACTTTCAAAACCCTGAGAAAATAATTAATTAATTTGATATTGCAAAACAAAACCATCCATTCAAACATAAGTTTTAAATTATCTTACATTGTTTCCTTAATTCTAATCAATTTTATATTTATTATGTTATCCAGTTGATTAACGTTAATAATAATAATTTTAGAAAAACAATACCATAGTGTGTTGTTTTACACACAATCATATAACTATTTAAGAAATCTTGCTAGTAAAATATAAAATTTAACTATTTTTAAAACGGTTATTTTTAAATATATCGAAATGTTTCTACAAATTAATATATATGTTTATTTATATCTTGATGGATAACGCTGATAGTTTATTTTTGTCTATTACATATAATATTTTGTTATGTTTATAAATATTTTTTTAAATTGTTATTCAAAATATTTTCTCTTTAAAAATGTGTACAAACTTGGCTGTTGTATTTTAAAACCCGACTAATTTGATACATAACTGGAACTAATGAATGATTAATTATCATTAGCCCTAAAAGAATAATCTAAATAAAATCAGTGCTTGAAAATTTCAATTAAATAATTTTTTAGGAAATTATTAAGGGGGACTAAAGTAGTTGAAAGTAATAATACCTTAGGGATTAAATTAAAATGGTTGCAAAGGTGAGGAATAAAAATAAGAACAAGAAACTGAAAAATCAAAGCTCTTAGAAAATTATTTAATATTTGTTTTATACAGTGTTTTCCAATCTAGTAAATTTGTTAAAAATATTTATAAATATGATAAAATTTTATTTTTTATATGATAGATGAGATAGATTCGGATGGATGTTGTAAATTACTTTTGTATAATTGTATATTTTTTTATTAGTTTCCAGTTATACAAGGTGTAAATATACACATAATAATGCAACATATAAGGAAAGAATAACTACAAAATAAATCGAATGATATACTCCAAGATTATGGCCAAATTACCCTAATTATGGTAATACCCTCCCTCAAACTCAAGTTCGTAGAGTAGAAACCACCTTGAGTTTGGGAAGTAACAGAGTGAAACAAGGAGAAGGGAGGGCTTTGGTGAAGATATTTGTAGGTTGTTCAATGGTAGAGATGGATTGGAGATAGAGAGTGTTGCTCTGAAGATGATGACGAACAAAATGACAATCGTCCTCAATGTGCATTGTTCGTTCATGAAATACATCATTGTGTGCAATCTGAATGGCACTGCGATTATCACAATGAAGAATAGTGGGTGATGTCTGTGGGGCTCCCATATCGATAAGTAGCCAACGAAGCCATAATAATTCTAAAGTGGCATCAGCTAGAGCACGATATTCAAACTCAGTGCTCGGACGGGATAGATGCCAAGAGATAAGAGCATCACCTAAATAAAAGCAATAACCAATGGTGGATCTCTTCTATCAATAGGATCTCCTGCCCAATCAGCATCAGAGAATCTGGAGAGAACCAGAGAAGACTGTGAGGAGAAGTGTAGACCATGACCCAATTAATATAGCGAAGAATACGAAGCACAATAGTGAAGTGAGTAGTATGAGGAGCAACCATGAATTGATTAACAACGTGAACTGCAAATGCAATATCAGGGTGAGTCACAGTTACGTAAATCAGGCTACAACCAAGTTGTCGATACAGAGCAGGATCGTCAAGAGAAACACCTTCAAAAGGAGTGAGTCGCACATTTGGATCCAGAGACATTGAGGATGTGGTAGAATCAATAATAGCAGATCGACTAAGAAGGTTAAAAACATATTTAGCTTGAGATAAGTAATAGCCATCAGACAAGGAGGAGATCTCAAGGCCAAGAAAATAATTAAGAGTTCCTAAATCCTTCATCTCAAAGTGCTGACCTAGGTAACATTGTAAGTCAGACATTGCTTGAGGGTCATCACCAGTAATAATCATGTTGTCAACATATACAAGGAGCACAATTCCACTAGATGTCTGGAGAGTGAACAAGGTTGCATCATGAGAGCAGGAGGTGAACCCAAGTTGAGTAATAGTGGAACTAAATGTTGCAAACTAGGCGCGAGGAGCCTGTTTGAAACCATAGAGAGTACGACGCAGAAGACATACTTTCTGAGGTGGTAGAGTAGTACCAAGTGGTGGTTTCATATAGACTTCTTCAGATAGAGTTCCATTGAGGAATGCATTTTTAACATCCATTTGAAGGAGGGGCCACTGTTTTGCAGCTACAATGACTAAAAAACTGCGAATAGATGTCATTCAAGCTACTGGAGCAAATGTTTCTTCATAATCAATACCATATTCTGGAGAATAACCTTTAGCTACAAGGCGTGCTTTGTATCGTTCATCAATAGAGCCATCAAAGTGCGGTTTGATTTTAAAGATCCACTTACAGCTGATAGGTTTCTTTCCAAGAGGTAAGTCCATAAAGTCCCAAGTATGAGTCTTTTCTAAGGCTTGAAGTTCTTCATTTATTGCTTGCTGCCACATGGGGTTAGTACTGGCTTCCTTATACGAGGAAGATTCAACTAAAGACATGAAAGTGAAAAAACAATGGTAATCTTTAAGATGAGGAGATTCTCTTACTTGGGTAAACCGTCGGACCGATGCAGATTCAGGTTCCTCAAGAGCGACAGATGGAAGATCCGAGAGCGCAGGGATAGGATCAGATTGAGTGAGCTCAGATATGGGTAGTAGACAAGGTGAAGTGTCAGGTGGTGAGACAAGTATGGGGAATAGGTCAGTAGAAAGATTGGTTAAGAATGGATAAGGACTAGAGAGAGATTCATGGAATGAAAAAAGACTAGAAAACATACAATGTTCCCAAAAGGTAACATGACGAGATATACGTAATCGTTGAGAGATGGGGTCCCAACAACAAAATCCTTTATGTTCAGTACCATAACCAAAGAAACAACATAGACGTGTGTGTGGTTCAAGTTTGGTATATTTATGAGGATGTAATAATACGAAACATGCACAACCAAAAATTTGAGATTAGAGTAAGAGGGGAAAGTACTTTATAGTCGTTCAAAGGGAGAAACATTTTGAATGACTTTTGAAGGAAGGCGATTGATGACATAGACAGAGATGAGGGCATCCTCTCCCCAGAATTTTTCAGGACAAGCAGCGGACATAAGTTGAGCGCGAACATAGTCAAGAATATGATGATGTTTGCGTTTAACTTTTCCATTTTGCTGGGAGGTGTGGGGACATGAACGTTGAATCTGAGTGCCTTGATGGGAAAGGATAGAAAGAAGGCGAGAGTCCTTATATTCCATCCCATTATTCGTTCGAAGGATTTTAATTGTGCTAGAGAATTGTGTATTTGCAAAATCAACATATATTTGATATAAGGAAGAACGATCTTTAAGAAAGTAAATCCAAGTAAAACAAGAATAGTCATCAATAAACAAGACAAATATTGATAACCATTAACAGTAGTACAAGGAGCAGGACCCCAAATGTGAGAATGAATAAGGCCAAAATGTGTATCACATAATGAAGCAGAATTAGAAAATGATAAAGTGTGTTGTTTTGCAAGTTTGCAATTTAAACAATCAAAAGGACTAAATTTTGAGACATTATTCAAAATATCAGTAGAAACTAATTTACAAAGTTTATCAGAGGATGCATGACCTAGACGAAGATGTCACTAATATATAGTGGTATCAGTGACGGGTGAAGAGATGGGTGGAAATACATGAGACTGCTGAAGAGATGTGAGCTTAAATAATCGTCCCACCTTTCGTACCCGTCTGAGAATCTTGAACTTGACATCCATGAGAAGAAAAGATAATGGTTAGTTCGAGATAACATAACTGGCCAACAGAGACTAGGTTGAATGTGAGATTTAGAACATGATAGGTGTTTGACAGATTTATGGTAGGTGTATTAACAGTACCAATGTGAGAGATAGATATATGATTGCCATCAGCATAGTGAATTGGGGGAAGAGATTGATCAGGAAGGGAAGATAACATGAACCAGTTTTGGGAGAAGACTTGGATTTATGTGAGTGACTAGGAGGACGGGATGGACAAGTGGGACAGTTGTCCAAGATGTGACCTCGCTTATCACAATACTTGCACTCAATAGTAGAACAATTAGCAAACTTATGACCATGAAGTTTACAATTTTTACAGAAAGTAGATTCATGAGCAGGTCGTGGATGAGTGGTTGCAAGAGCGACATCAGAGGGTAGAGAGGAGACAATGTCAAGGCATTTTTCCTCAAATAGGATTTCCTGAACGATGGCATCGAGAGTTGGCAGAGGGTTACGATGTAACAGTGCAGCACGAACTAATTTATATTCCGGGCGAAGACCCATAAGAACTTTGATGAGGCGAATATGGTCAGGACTGATTTTTGCCTGGTCTAACTAAGTCCAAATTGGTTGAAGGGTGGCAAGGTACTCATTCACAGATTGTCCTCCCTCCTGGTTTAGACTAACAAGACGAGAGTGTAATTGGTAATAGTGAGCAAGTCCAATAGATTGAAACTGTGTTGACAGAAAATCCCAGAGTTCCTTTGCAGTATCAAATGCATAAAATTGAGTATGAATTGCTGGAATAGAAGTGTTACCCAACCAAGTGATGATTTTTTCTATCTGAGTCCTCAAGTCTTTCAATGTACTTCTCGTCTTCTGCAGTGGTCTCATGAACAATGACATCAGATGGATCTGCATCAATATTTTGAGTGGTGTCCTTAATGTTTTTCATTGGAGGAGTAGGTTTGACAGATTTGATGACATCTCTAGTAACAATACGCCATAACTTTCGACCTATAAAAAACTCCTCATTTGAAAAAATTTCCATTTAACTTTTTCTTAACAAATGGGATTTAAAACGTGTAAGAAAAAAAATCTAAGGATTTGAAATTTATAAATTCATTTATGTGATCGGAATGAAGCCTTTTAAGAAAGAAAAAATAACAATTTAGTATTATGTCTTTTGATTAACGAAAACTTAAAATCCAATGAGGCTAAGTCAATAATTAGATTTTCATCGAAATTAAACTTCTTCTATTTTAGGATTTAGAACATTTTTTTATTTGCTTAAAAAATGAATTGGAATGAATTATACATATTGAGAATTCATATGAATAAAACAAATAAAGGCAGCTTCATTTAACATTCTAAAAATGCTACTATTTTGACTTAAACTCATTTGTAGCTTCAATAATCTTCATTTGGTTTCGTCTTACCTTTTTTAAGGTAAGCATCATTGTTGTGTTCACATTTTATCATTAACTATTTATAAATTCAAATATATCATTAACCATTTACTCAATAAAAAATTTTAAATTTTTTTTTAAAACAAAAACCTTTTTAGTGTAATTTTTTTTTTAAAAAAAATGTGTTTTTAATACTTCCGAAGGAAAGAAATTTTGAAATGGGTTTATACTTATACCGGTGTTTTTATTTTATTTTTATTCTCTTTAATAGCTTAATGATAAGAACCCTAAAGTTAAGTGCGTTGAGTTTAGGAAGGAGACAACAATGAACCGAGATACATTCACATGAGAGGAATTTTGAGATACAAAATTATGGTTAAGAAAAACGTAAAATAATTAAAGGTTCATACTTATACAAATACGGTACTCTTTTTTTTATGGCTTAATCATAAAAACTATAAAATTAAGGGTTTTGAGTTTAGGAATGGAACACAAGTGAACTGAAATGAAATTCGAATGAGAGAGAGATTTTGAGATATGAAATTATGGTTTTAAAAAAGCTTAAAATAATTGAAAGTTCATACTCCTACCAACAAAATTTAATATCGTAGAAACTTCAAAGTAAAGTGTGTTTAACATAAAACAATTTTATATTTGATGACTTTCAGATAATAATCTTCTTAAGAAGCATGTGAGGTCTATGAGAAACAGGGATGGCACTGCTATAGGTCGGAATGACCTGATCATAAGTGCTGAATTTAACTCTAAATCATAGGCCTTAGACACGATAGAAGGAATTTAGACCTCTTGATTACTAAGTTTTACTGCATATTGTGTGAATTAGAAGTGTTCCAAAAACGGGTAATCTAATTAATTCGGATTACTCAACTCAAACCGTAAAGGTTGAGTTGGATTAAATTTATTGTTCGGTTGGGTTGGGTTAGAAAATCAGAGGAAAAAAGAGGTGAATCGAGTAGTCGGATCGTGCAAGTAAGGGGTCGGGACAACCCAATTATGTATATATATATATATATTGAAAAGATAGATACAGTAAATACCTTTTAGTTATACCATTTAACTATATGTGTAATTAGAGCATATAAAAGATAATGCAACAGTGAATGCAACAGTGCACTTTGTTAACCCAGTTCGGCAAATAAGTCTACATCTGGAGAGCTTCTTAGCTCAGATGAGGAATTTTATTTGAGATTCGTGATAGCAACTTATCATACAAGTTACACATGAATAGTCATAACAAAACTAAATATAAAATTCAGGCTCCCCTTGAACAGTGCACAAATCTCATTAATGATTGATTCAGGCTCCCCCTGAACTTCAGAATTGATCCCACAACTTCATCAACCTTCTTGTCAACATGCTTCTTAGACTGGCATCGGCTCCCTCTGAAGCTCAGAATTGATTCTCCAATTCTCCAGTCTTCTTGTCAACACATTCCTCAACATTTTACGTACAGTCACATACCAACCTGTAACTTATATGGTGATTCGATATTAGAGATAAACATACATGAATCCTTTCACCTTTGTTGTTTTCGTTCCTTCTAAAAAGATCATTGTCACTCACGTCAACAACAACAGATACATTTTTCTTTACTTGGTTTTATCTCAGATACTTACCGTATCTTTCTATTACACACAATTTTCTCACCACAAAATAAGGAACAACCTTTATGCAGATTCCTTCATAATAGGAGCTGCCAAAAAGAATTTTATTCATTAAATAAATAATGAAAAACTATGTTGCCAAAATATCTTAACACACACACATATATATATATCACCTTGTAAATGTCAATTTGTTCACTTTGCCTATTGAAAAACAATATAAACATTTGTTTAAATTATGGAAATATGAAAAGAAAAAAAAAACCCTGAATCCAAATGAATTTTTGGGGTTGGGTTGAATTTTTGGGGTTGGGTTAGGTGGGGTTGATCATTGCATATTGAACCAATATGGTTCATTTTTGGCCAACTAGATATTTTAGGTTGATTCATAATTTTCTTTCAACTTAGTCCAACTCGATTCATGTACACCTTTAGTTTGGATGTATTTAGTTAAGAAAAAAAAAGACAGGCACTTTTCTAGTATACTAATATAAATGTTTTAGAAACGTGGATCAAAATGATAGAAAAAGGATAAAATTGGACTCTTTTTAATTTCAAGGGGAAAATAAACTTATACTTAAGTTTGATTTTTTTTTTATTTTGATTTGAGTTGATATTTAATAAAATAAAAAAAATTATAATTAAAATAGAGTCTAAATTTATTTATTTTAATATAATAATTATTTAAAAATCTTAATTTATACCAAAAAATTTTTAAAAAATAAACAATTTTTATAAAATATTTACAATGTATAGCAAAATTTTCAAATTATATTACGATAGTCACTGACATGCTATAGTGATAGAAGTCTATCAGTGACTATCATTGATAGAATCCAAAACTATAACTTGTAAATATTTTAATTTATTTTGTTATTTTTAAAGTGTTTCAAAATTAAAATATTATGGAATCTTATTGAAAAATACACCTAATACCTATTATGAATACAATTCTACATTGTTCTCTAGTCTATTAATATATTTCTATTTTTGTATTGATTTGATTTTAGTTTTATAAATATTGGTGTATTATTTGTCTCTTTAATTCGACTGTGCTTGAAGTTCCCACTCTACTTGAACTAAAAATTGAGAGAATTTTAAAATATTAATAATAATATTATTATTATTTTGGAGAGAGAGAAAAGAGATATTTTTCCAAAGTTATTTTTGAGTGAGATTTATTATTAGTTGTGAAAAAGAAAATAGTAGTTTGTAGATTAAATAAATACTAATAAATGGAATTTATTAGGTAGAGATTATCATTACTATTATTATTGGGTGAGTTAAGAGGAAGAAAAAGAGAAGTATTTTGTTGAGTCAAAATAAAAATGAAACGATAAAGACAGATGAAGTTTGAACTGTGTCATCGTGTTGGGAACGGAAATATACCATATGGGGTAGTAGCTTTTCATTACATGTTACCCGACTTTCCACTGTCCACTTTCCAAGTCCTCACACCATCTTATCAAACTAAGTTATCTCAATTTTACAAAATTATAATTTTACTTATTTTTTCTAATTTTATTTTTAAAAATATTTGTAGCCTTACCCAACTTCCAATTACAAAAATACCTTTCCATTTTGAAAACATTTCCAACTAAACAATAAAACATAAAAACAATACATACAAATTTAATTATTTTTTATACAAAAAACTAAATATTAAATAGTTATTCATTACGATCTTAAATGTCAAATTTCAAAAGACTTTTTTTTCCTTTTTTTCTTTTTTGTAATTTGAAGGAGTAGAGACGAAACCATTGACATTTAATTTAATATGGTAATGGAAATTTTTTTTTGAAAACTAAAACAAAAAAAATGATACGAAATAAAAATATAAAAGATCAGAGTAAAATGAGATCGAGAATGCTTCCCTTCTATGAAACATTCGTCAACGGCTCAACCTTTTGACTACTTTGCTTCCGCCTTACAGGAATTTTATGACTTCCAAGAAGATCTTCATCAATTTATTTTATTCTCATTATTCTCATTATTAATATTATATAACATAAAGTTATTTTATTCTTATTATATATATATTGAAAATGATTTAATAAGCATTCCCCTCAAGTTAATGTCTAAACTTTATAGACGGTGAGAAGCAAAAGGTTTAATTAAATGCTGGTCTATAAATTAATTTTGGAGTTTATTGGAAATAAATGTTCAACTATCTAATCATGTGAAAATTGAAATATGGTACTACCCCTATCTACTTCTAAATTTGGTTAATTTGGATTTTATACTTTTTAGTTTTATTGTTGGTCCTAATTTTGTATTTATAAAAATTTTCATTTTGATGATTATAATTTTTAAAAAGGACTACATTTTCATCTTTATTTGCAACATTTTAACATAATATTTGTGTAGAATAAAACCATTATTCTATTGTGCTAAAAATAGAGTAAATTGTTAAAATATTTGTCAAAATAAGCAGCTCTATTTTCGAGACTCGAATCTTATTATTTTATTATACTGAAAACTAGAAAGAAAAAAAAAAGCATAGGCAAAGATCTAAAACAAAGTATAAGTTAGGAATGTTAAATTCATAATCAACTTTGGAAAGGATATTAAAGAAAAAGTCGCAATAGAAGAATTGCAATCCCATTGTAAGTCTTAAGTATAATGTCAACAAAAGTGGGCTCATAGCAAAATCAACCACACGTGTCCATTACTCCATGACGTTGATTCTTATTATTTATTTTTATCCTTCCCAATTTCATTTTCTTCGGAAACGAAAAAGAAAAATCATATCAGAGAATTAATAAAATCACCTTTGATTTTTTTTTCTTTTCTAAATAAACTTTAGACATGCAACTTTAATTTTTAAAAAATAAGTCATTCTCTAAGAATTTGGAATATTTATCCTCATTCAAAATAACTTAAATTTATAGTGCCCATTTAAATTTAAATTCATGCAAATTCTTTATCAAAACGATTCAAGATTATATTGTTTATACTAACTACCAAACAAACCGCATCTATAATGTTTTAATAATAAGACGTCCAATCTTATTCATATACTATAAATCGTTTATACTATATACTCGAACTTAATCAACATTTATATCTCGACATAAAGTTTAAGTTTATCTAAAAATAACATTGAGATATTAGTTTATTCAATTCAAGATTGTTCATTTTTGTCGTTGCACATAATCATTTTCACCAAAGAGGTTGTGGGCTTAACATTTTATGTGTGGGTTGTGGAAAGATGGGTTTGTTTACAAAGGAAGGTCACTCCATCTTTTTGGAGTCGAGATCTATATTTATTCATTGAGAAGTGACATCGGAGCATGAGTTTGTCAAAAATACTTCCTAAATATGATATAATATAAATATATAATATATGAAAGATCGTACAAAAAAAGCAAATTTGACAAAATATTTATAACTATAGCAAAATTTCAAATACTATCCATAACAAATATATTATAAACACTAATATCCTTCTATCAGTGGCGATAGTCAAGGATAGAAATATATCAATTTATTTTATTGATAGAATCAAATTTTTTTGTTATAATTTGTAATATTTTAATTTATTTTACTATTTTAAAAAATATCTCTATATATAGGTTATTCAAACGGTGAATCTTAATCAATTAAATCATGTTTCGCTATAAATATTTAAATTTAGTTATTCATTAAAAAACAACGAGTCTCTTTATTTTATTTGTTTATTTATTTTAGAAAAAAAATTGAACTTTTTGCCTCACAACATTATTTAGAACATTAACATAAAAATAATATATATCTTAATTGTTAAGTTAAGGTGAGGTTGAGAAAATAGAAATATTTAAAAGCACAAACGAAACAATAACAAATTGCATTATTTGTAACTAACACAAGACATTTTCCCCAAAATTTTACCCAATATAAATATGTGTTTGGTAAAATATTGTTTTAAAAAAAGTTTATCATTTACATTAATATTTTTCTTTATAACAATGGCATAAAAAAACTCATTTGATTGGTTAGACCTTTTCTAAAAAGAGTTTGTTGAAATAAAAATTTATTTAGTTCCTATATAGTAAATTGACATTTTCAAATGAATGAATCTTTTTTTATAAAATATAATAATATTTTGCTATATTTGTAAATGTATTCAACAGTTCTGTTATATTTATATTAAAAGGAAATTTATTAGTGTCAAATTACAATAAATGATAAATATTAAATACTATAAATTAAGTTAACAGTATGGAATAACAATTTTAAAACGCTTTCATTAGTCAAATTGTTGGAGGTGGTCACATAAAATGATCGTTAAGGATGGTGGTGGTAACTGTTAGAGGTGACGGGTACTAGATCAATTGGTCATCGATGATGGTTGCTAAAAGATTGTGGTCTTTGAAGTTGGATGTAGGAGGTGTATGTGGTTGAGGGTGAGGGTAGAATCGGTCGGTTGGAGTCAATTTTTCTATCAAACCTGCTGGTTTGATAAATGTTCCAACTAACTTGGAGTATAAACCGGCCATTGGTTAGTCGATCGGTCTTTGAAAATTTTAACATATTTTTTATTGGATTTTTCCAAAATTGACAGATATTAAAAATGTTGGGATTGATGCCCTAAATCTTGTGGTCTTGTAGTTTGTAATTGTGTATGTTATACAAATATTTTATTTATCTA
>JBBPDI010000020.1:23185257-23197026 GCA_037974545.1 Cucumis variabilis
ATTATAAAACAAAACTAGGCTTACTAATTTTAAAATAATAGTAATAATTAAATTGAGAATCATTAATTTGTTTCACTAATTTGCGCAAAATTAATTTAAAACTTCACATCAACCAAAACTGAAAGATAAAAGATGAAATAAATATAAATGAATTGTAGGATGAAATGGAAACTTACTATTTAATAAATAAAGTTAAATGTATAACTAATATTATTTTAAAACTTAAGAACAAAATAAAAGCTAGATTTGAAATCGATAGAGATGTTGTCCTACGTCTCTTTCTTTTTATTATATTGATAGTATAAATAAACTAATGGATACAGTACGTTTGGGATAAAATATTTTATGAAAAAAACTGAAATTGTTTCGGTATTATCTAAAAAAATTTGTGGGAGATGAATGCATTTATGAAGCTATAAAACCCTTGGTTGACAAAAATCCATATGCTTTTACACCCATAGAATGTATCAACAGATGGTGCAAAGTTCCTTTCTATCTTTTTTTTTTTTTTTTTTTTTTTTTGAGTAACTTGAGTGATGAAACATGTTAGTCAACAACCAAACTTTTCTTTTCTTATGAATTAAAAGAAATGGGAAACAGCTAGCTTAATAGAAGTTAGGGTAGCTGAATTTAATTCCATGGTGAAAATAATTCATGAACTTCACATTATTTGGTAAAATTAATTGAGAAGAAAAAGACATATCATAATTATACAAATAATCTTTCAAAGTGTGAAGAGATAATTTATTTGATATATATTTGTGAATTAAGAGATTAGTTCAGAGTCTAATTGTAGATGTCTATTGTTATTGTTTAATATGATAATGATGGTGATTATTAATGTTGTTATTTAATATTTGAAATTTATGTGATGGAGAAAAAATGAGATGGAAAAGCATTAAATAGATGAAGTGAAGTATGTCTTTGTATTGTTTGTTGAAAATCTTTCCAACTGGACAATGTGGATTTGGTTTTGACTATGGAAGAAAAGAAATAGTCAACACCGACAAAGGTTCATTATAATCCCAAGTGGTCTTCAAAGGTTGCGTGGAGACTTTGTTCCTTTAACACTCTCCCACTCTCCCTCCTTTCCCCCCCATTCTCAATTTCCTTTCTTTTTCTTTTTCTTTTTTCAATTTTGGATTACTTCAACAAAAATCATTCCAACTTCACTCAACAAACTAATTAAATCATTTCAATTATCATTAATTTATAACTTAAAACTGCGCTTAATATAATTCAAATACCATTCTCCTAATAGACTTACAAGTAAATGTAATTTTTATTATTCTATTCTATTTAACTCTTAACAATTAAACTCAATGAAAAAGGGTATGGGTGGAAGATTTAATGATGTAGCACCCTAAACGGTAGGATTTAGAATATAAATTCATCACCTACGACCTAACAACTTCATTGGTCCTTTCAATATGCTTTCTTTTATCCACATGTTTCATATCACTTTATGTATGAATACTCCAAGTTAAGTATACTTAGACTAGAAAGTTCATATAATTGAAATACTGAAAATAAAGGTGTATACTTGTATAAGTAAAAATAATAATTTCTTATTTTTTTAATATACACATTTGCTTCCCTCTTTACCACAACTTACTAGTTTACCGACATCAGATTTTTCTTTGAAACTTAAATTATTAAAAGATATATTGTGGCCACACCCACAAAATTTTCGTAGAATATTGTCTTAAAGTTTTTAAGGATTTCTTCTTCTTCTTTTTTTTTTTTTAGAAGTTAATGAAATAATTTAAACTTTCTTTCTAAAGGAATTCAATGAAGTCCATAAAGTCAAAGGAAGCAATTAAAAGATGTTGATTGGAGAGGAGAAAGGTGAAGAATGATCTTAGAACTCGTCAACTTTTCCTTTTATTTTCCTTAATTTCTTTTATTCTTTTTGGAAGGAAAAAAAACTATCAAACCAGACTTTAAATTAAGAATTGTAGTTAAAATTTGGGGAAATTTTAAAAAATAGTAGATTTTACTAAATATTTACAATCTATAGCAAATTCTATCATGCTAAAGGGATAGCAGACTATCGGTGATAGAATCTAAAATTTTGCTATAGTTTGTAAATATTTTAATTTATTTTACTATTTTTAAAAATATTCCTAAAATTTAGTAAAAATAGTAAAATAAATTAAAATATTTACGAATTATAGCAAAATTTTGGATTCTATTACAGATAGTCTTTTATAGTATATCAATACTATCAATAATAGAATTTGCTATAAATTGTAAATATTCTTGTAAAATCTATTATTTTTAAAAATTCTCTTAAAATTTATTAGATTTTAAAAAAACTATTTTTTTTTTAAATTACCGTCAGTAATTCACTGTTGATAGATGAAATTCTATTTTTAGTCATAAACATTACTTTCTTTTAATGAATTATTTTTGTAAAATAAATTAAGCATATTTTAAAAATGAATGTCTTGATATTTATATTTAAAAGATGAAACCGTTAAAATATTTTTAAATATAGTAAGATAATAAAGTAATCTTTTGATAATTTTTCTACTATAGGTGAAAAGATCCCTAAATCTAATTTATTTATTTTATTAAATGAGTTTCACTAGTATATTACGAATAAATATCGAATTTTAATACTCATAAAATCTGAATTAATCTATAGCTTAACTTTAGAAAGTGTTAAGTAAGATTTTTAATTATTATTTTGTCTAACGTTATTTTAAAAATTAGGGTTAACACGTCTTTAAGTTTTAAAATATCTAATAAATTCTTGACCTTTTAATTTTATGTCTGAAAAGGTCTCTAATCTTTTTTTTTAAAATTAAAAAATTTACTACTAAATTACCTTTAATATTAAATATAACTCATTGTTAATTTTAAAATACATTAAATATATAAATGGCTTTTTAGACCCAAAATAAAAAATTCACTATATGCCTACAAAAATACCAAAAAAATTTAAAAAAATCACTAGTTTTCTTTTTCTTTTTCTTTTTCAAATACATACCGAAAGTAGTTCAATAAACTTTTGGGATGTGATAATGTTTGCAAGGATTGGAAATGTGTTGATTTGTGTTTTTAGTAGATGCAAAAGATTATGGATGAGAGATATTGTTGATTTTATCTTATGGTTAGAGGGGTTGAATTAATATTGGGCCTCTCCTGAAAATGTTAGCGGTCATTTTTCTTGAATTTTAAAAATGGAAACAACACAACAATCAACAAATTCAGTCTTTTCAATTGCTTCTCTTGCCTTTCTTTTCAGCCCAACAACAACTTCGGCCTCTTTCACTCCATCCTTTCTACAAACTCCTCCCTCCATTTTTTTCTCCATTAACTTAATTTAGTCATTAATATAATAACAACCTTTTATATATATAAATATATAAATCTTTAATGCTACGTTAATTCAATTCATACATTTATTAATGACGTTTGATTTTTATACCAAACCGATGTAGCATGCAGCCGTTCAAGATATAATAATAAAACATAAGGTAACAGCGAAGAACAGATATGATGAACGACATGTTTGACACTTGTTAATATATATACACACACTTCGGTGCATGTATGTATTTGTCTATATATTTGTGCATGCATATATGTATAACTTTTGTAATATCTTCAAGTTATTAATTTATATTTTTATTGTGTTTTATTTGTATAGACATTTCACACAAGACTTATAATTTTATTAATCAAACTCCTAAATTTTTACGGGGTGAATTAATTTAAACTCTAGTAATTAAGTCCATGTACCAATTCTAGTTGTATATTTTATTAATTCTACATTTAAAAAATTATAAAAAAAAAGTATTAAGAATTGAATTGAATGTATCAATTCTAATTTAACAATAAGGATTGAAAAACACAAAGCCCTTGTACTTTGAAGAAATGAATTGTAAGCGTAACTAGTTTGATGCTTTGTGTTTTATTTTGTTTCCTAAACAAAATTGGGATACAAAATATTTATAAAACTTTTAGAAATGAAGTGAGAGAAAATAATAGTTTTTTTAGACTAACTATTACCAATTCTCAAAACTGAGGTATTAAAGATTTATTGTTTACAAAATTTTATCAAATCATAATTACTATTAAAAAGGTTTTATATATCAAATCCTAAGAATAAATTCTAACTTTTAAAGCTATGTATAGAGACTAAATTATAACTTTTCCCAATTACATGAATCAAATTTGATAGCAATCTAAAATTGAAATTTTTAACACACGAAAAGACGTTAAAATCAAATCGATGCGTATAAATACTAAAATAAAAGGAAAAAATCAACTATACCTTTCCTCTATATTATATACTTCTGTTGCTCGGCATATTAAAGATCAAATCTACCCCTTTTCAGATCAAACAGAACATCTTCTTTCCTCTATATTATATACTTCTGTTGTCCAGCATATTAAAGATAAAATCTACCCCTTTTCAGATCAAACAGAACAAAGATGAATGTTTAACCAAAATTCTCAAAGAGTAGAGGACAAGCTTGAGAAAATAACCCTTTTAACTCACTAAATTTCAAGGCATGCACTTCCATCGCCAATCCACTACCACAACCATTCATAGCTAGCGTCATCATATATATAACCTACTTCTCTAAATGGTAGTGAGTTAAATTGAGGTCAGGGGAATATGTATCAAATTTTGAATGTTCTGTAATTCGACATTACTAAAGATACATAGAGAGAATTAGATAACCTGATCTCCTTTCCCAATGCTATTTATGTTAGCATTGGAAGAAGTTTGACAAATTAAATGACTATTCTGATGTTACGACAACATCACTTCAAAAATGTGGGAGAGAAGGGAATTTGAGAGCTTATTGATTAAAAAAAGAAATGGAGTTAATTTGGGTTGATCCAACACAGAGAGGAAGTGGTCCATTTTTCTCTACCAAACTTCATTCACTATCTCTTTGATTTCTATTAAATGCAAAGAGGCTTATACATGTGAAATGCTACTAATATGATGTTTCCAACGGTCACAAGAAGCTAAGGAATAACACTAGTTAAATATAATAATATAGTACTAATTAGTATTTGAAAAATAACTACAATATATATATATATATTCTCTTAGAAAAAAATGACTAAATATATGTTTGAATATGTTTTACTAAATATTATTCTTCCATTTTTTTTTCAACCACTTCAATGTCTATAATTGTGGAAGACATAAACATAAATAGCTAACTCTTTTTCAACTTCCTCTAAATTAATTTAAAGATTCAAAAACTTGTTCCAGGGACCCCTATCAACATATATATATATATATATATATATATATATATATAGTAAGAATATGATTACCTAAATCCAAATAAAATTAAATGTGATATATATAGTTGTTGTCTTATCCTTTAACTCTTCCTAGATGATATGTAATTAATTTTACATATGTTGGGGTCAAAAAATTGGTGTCTAAGAACGACATAATAGTTCTAGCTCGTATCATGAGTCATGTTTTGAAACTGGGTGCTAACCTGACTCTTTAATAAAAGTGTTTTAATTGAATTTTGTTCAGAAATATTGTTTTTTTTTTCAATATACTTAAGTATTTCGAACAAATGGACAAAGGGGAAAAAGGAATTTAGAGAAATCTGCAAAATCAAAAGGTGATTTATCTTGAAAGAATATAATAGGTATGGAAGTCAGAGATATGAGGATTTAAAAGAACTAAAATAAATTTTTTTTTTTTGAAAAAAAAGGACCACAGCATTACTAAAATGCACCATTTTTATTCCATATATAAATAATTTGTGGTCCTGATATTGACTTTTAAATTCTTATTTCATAAACATTTTCATTGTTATTTTGTAATATTTTACTTTGTATTCTCTTTATATTTTAAAACCTCATTCAAATGTTACATTTAAAAAGAAAAGGTTAAGTTCTTTTCATCCACAAATTGGTTCCTATTTTTTTTCACCTTTTCGAATAGTAAGGTTCTCTTTTCATTAAAAAAAAGTCTTTTGGAAATTTAGATCCTGTGGTTGATAATATTCTTATATACGTGTTTTTTTTATCCCATTTCTTAAAGATTAAGTAGGTTTGATATCGTTTTTGTTTTTTTAATATTTCTAAACTTTACAAGTTATATCTATTTAAATTTTTAATTTTGAAAAATAAATATACACACAATTTATTACCTTCCCTTAAGGATTTTTTTAAATTTTTTTTATGATTTTTATCATTTAAACTCATAAATTTTTAAAAATAAATTAATTTATTTACTCTAATCGTCTAATTTTTTAAACTAAACTCTGAAAAAGTTTGCACATGTTTGAGAATTGATATGCATGGACAACTATTTAAAAAAAAATCATGATGAAATATCTACCCCAATCATTAAGTTTTGCATAATTGATATATATATATATATATTCTTATTGTGTTATACTTTTATTGTATTTGCAATCTATCGAAAATTAAAAAATTATATATTTACAAGAATTTTTAATATTTACTCTAAAGGGAAAAATCTTTTTTTTTAAGAAATAAATTAATGGAAGCACTACAAAACCTTTTTTTTCTTTTGTTAAGAAGAAAAAAACATATCATACTTAAAATAAAATTATTATCAAATGGTACAACGTACAAGTTAATTTATATTTTGCTACAAATATAACAAAAGGAATTTTGGCTTCTTTTTTTTCAATCTCAAGAAGAAAAAGATAGATATGTTGATGATTTAGACCAATTAATTAAAGCAAAGTCACGTGTGTCTCTCTTATAATCACATATTAAAAAGCAATTAATTTTTGTATTTATTTACCCCACACCACATGTTATGCATATATTTTGTTAGCTTTAATTTGTTGGATTTATAAAGTCTTCTCTCTCTTTCTTTCTATTTATCATCAAATCTATCACATGATTTTTGTCTATATTACTATGATGCCAATTTAGGCTTTCTTTTAACTTATATCCCTCTCATCTATATATATAGGCCAATGATAATAGTTTGTTGAGGGGACTTAAAGTTTATTTTTCAACACTTTTGATTTGATCTATCACCATTTCATTTCATACAATTCTTATGCAAATCATATCAGATTCCAACAATCACATGCAACTCAAATTAATTATTAGATGTCTAAATCTTGTATGTTGTGTATTTATATGTGTATGTACTTAGTGTTGTACTTTTCTTTTTTTTAATTTTATGAAAATCAGTATTTGTATTTGAACGACTTTCAATTTTTCTAAAATATGATGGAGGTTAAAAGAGAATTTTATCATGTACTTTTTTTTTTAACAAAGTATTTAGAAGTAAATATATGATCCACAAGTACACATGAATATTTCAATTAGTTACTATCAACTAATTCCAAAAGAGTGATCACATATCTAGGAGCTACTTACTAACATATTTGTGTGCCTATTGAGTTATATACTCGATTCGGTTTGACTGAAATTTTGTTAGGTCTTTTTTTATTTGAATTTTTAAATTTTAAGAAAAATTTCAAGTAATTTTTCATATTTTCATTTTTATTAATATTTATTGTGTACGTAGTTTATAAACAAAATATTATAAGATAATGTTCTTATCTTTTTTCTTGAAAAAAAAACTAAAATGAGAAAATATGATATTATTGAATACTGATGTTTCATAAAAACTTGATAAAAATAGAAATAATATTAATACACACAAATGCATTCAAACCAGAGTCATTTGCAAAAATAGCAAGATAATTAATTATAATCGGACTCATGTCATTCCATTTTCGAAATTTCAAAAGTTGCAAATTTAAAAGCGAATAACCTTCTAATAACTCTCTAATAGTCGTCTGATAATCATTTGATATCATTAATTACTGGTCATATTTGCCATATTCGCAATATGCAAAAAAAGAGGTGCTATGAGCTGTTTTTTTTTTAAAAAAATTATCATTTGATGCAATTTTTCTTCAAACAATTTTAATGTATATACTTTTTAACATTTGGTTTTTGTCTTAAAAACTCTTTGAAAAGGTGATGGAGAATATGATTTGAGTCCAATATGTGGTGTGACAGAATTAAATGTGAACTTTAACTAAAGGCTAAAGCCGAAGATATTCATTATTGGCTTTATCTAGTCTTGTTTATGGTTGAAACAAAATTAAATACAAAAATAAAGTACGCAAAATTGAGCATAAATCTTATGGGCGACAACCTAATCTCAAATACCATTGATGTACCTCTATATTATATAAAATATGGTAACAAAAATAATGTTAGAAGGATAAATTCATTCAGGTCAACTAAAAAATAGGGATATTATATACTAAAAAAACAAAAATTCGAGATTTAAGAAGATAAGAAATAAAATAAATAAAAGTTGGAGGGTCCAAATCATTTTATACTTAGAAGAAACTTATTGTGTGAAAGAAAATAGAGGCATAATGCGATATGTTTTTTATTACATAAAGGGTCCAACTTTTGTATAAAAAAAGAAAAAAGAATACTATATTGTTGTTTTATAGAGATTCTTATTCAACAAGTATTGTTTGTATCACGATAAATATGTATAGTGTATATATTTATAGTTTATTCCATGTATATGAATAATCGAATGTTTAACTTAGTTTTTAAATTGGTAATATAAATATAATGTCATTATTTATTTTGAATTAAATTCATTCTGATCAAATAAATTTTAATTTTGTGAAAAAATAACTATTTCCTTAACAATTATCAGTGCAAAACTTGGAAGTGATCGGATACTAAAACACATTTAGATGTACGAGACAAAGAGGAGATTAGGATTGCTAATAATACACATTTAGATAGTTATATACTAATAATCATACCTTAGAACTGCTAATAAACCAATGATAAATAGTGGAACGATGACAGAGACAAAGAGGGGGATTGAGAGGACGGTCACTGCAAAAAAGGGGAGAGGGAGGGAGTTTTTTTCTTCTTGAAGAAAAGATGGAAAGCAAAATGGTATGCAACTAGGATTTTTACATTGAAGAAGTTGTATATCTGGTACACAATTTTTTCTTGAAGTCGTGCACCCAATTCCATCCTGCATGCTGGACAACATGGCAGCATTAACTGCCACACAGGATGGACAAGTAAGTCAATTCATGTGTACACTTTTATTAATATATATGTAATTCAGATTGAGTTTGATCGACTGAAAAAAAAATGAACCTTAGGCATAGCCTAACCCAACAAAAATAAGAAAAAAGATATAAAGTTAAGTCAATAGTTTAGATTAGACGGTTCAAATTGTTGAGATTATGGAGTTATTTGAATACTCTATGAAAAATAAGAATAAGTCTAATAGTTGACTAAATATATGGTAATAACCCAAAACAATTATTTTTCTTAAATGGAGGCTACTTAAACTCCATCTCTCAATCTTAAGGCAGCTTAATAGTTAATACCCATCAATTTCATAATCAAATTGACTCTAACTTACGTGGGTAGAACTTACTATATGACTTACAACATCCTACCCGTCAATTTTTACAATATTTTACACATCTATAACTTACTATATTCATTACATCTCAACCTCAAAAAATTAAATTAATATAAAATCTTTAAAATGTTAGAGAAATTCTTACAGGTAAAGGAAATAATGGAACTAGTAAAATACTTAAAAATAGGCTATGTTATAGAATTTAATAGTTTTTAATATAGTTTATAAATAGTTTTAATTTTACACTTTATTTAAAAATGAACTAAAATTGTTTAAGGGATGTTTGAGAGATTTTGAAATTATTAAAATCACTTTTATGTTTAAATTTATTATGAAACATGTATATAATCATTCAAAATTAATTTAATATATATTTAATTTTATACTTCTAAACTCTAAATTCTAGACAATTATTAAAATATATATTTTTAATAATTATAAAAATGACAAAAATAATTTTAATCGTAATCACACTTAAAGATGCTCTACAAATTCAACCTATCCAAAAACCCAAACGTTACTAAAAAGTGATCTATAATGATAATCCAAAAAATCAAATATATAATAAACAAAAGTTTAATTAAAGAAATTTTGCTATTTTAACCAATATTTTAGTTTAATGTACTATATTTGAGAACAACCATTTTAACTAACCACAAGAATAATTACATTTGGCTACAACTCTTTCTATATCATTTTTTTACTTTGATCTACTTTTTGAAAATCACAATATATGGTTTAAACAACTTGATATTATGTACACAATTTTTCCTACGATTCAAATGTGCTCTTAAAAAAATGTGAAAGATATTAAGGGAAAGTGAAAAAACATAAATTTCAAAAAAGAAAAAACTAAAAATAAAATGGTTAAGAAATGAGACCTTATATATTCCATGTAAACTTTTTATTTCTTTCTTAATTGTGCATAGGACTACAACGTGTTTGTATCATTAGAAAAAGAGACACTTGTTAACATCTCTACTAACAAATCATTTTAGATACATGGAAATTCATAAAAGTTATCTATAAAAACCATAAAAATCCAATATTTTTTTTTTGTCAAATTCTATTAATAATCCGTTTAATGATGTGTGAATTTGATAATATAAAACCAACACTTAAGATTGGAATGAATTCACTAAAGCTCTTGAATATTATTTTTAGTGTTTAATTTACTTGATTTTATGATGATGATAAATGTTTATAATATAACATTATAGAAGAAAATAAAAATGGCAAGGTTTTGGAAGTCCAAGAAAGAGGCACACATATTTGGTCACCATCAAGTTAATGGGCAAATGGGGTTGTGTGTTTGTGTAAGGTTCTTCAAACTCACAACTTTCTAATCATAGAATTGGAAGGTCATAGTCAAACAATAGTGCAAAGGGACAGATAATGACTAAGTTTGAATTATAATTATAAACCCTCATCCCCCCCTTCTTCACCAAGTTTTCATAATTACTTCCAACTTATTCATCCCACTTCCCTAATTAGGTTTTCCTAATTATTTACTTTCTCTAACTTCCTTTTCACTCCAAATTACTATTGAATTAACCCTTCATTTTCCTTTTCTTTTTTGGTAGTTTTAGTTGAGATTTGAAATAGTAGATTATAAAACTAACAAATTGTTAATTTAAAAAAGAAAAAAAAGAAAGAAAAACATCTTCTAATTAATTAAGAAACTAAACTTACTGTCATACATTCTCTAATTGTATAATCTAACATGCTAACTTTAAAGAAAGAAATATAGTTATTTGAATAATTATAACTTCAAAATAATAAAGGAAGCAAGCAAGAAAGTAAGGAAGGAATTAGGTAGAAATATAAACTACTTTTTTTAAAAAAATGACTAAATAAAAACCAGAATTATAAGTATATATTTTGAATAGAAGAAAAAATCACTAGTTAGATTTAATTCATTCCTAAAATAATATAAATAATAATAAACAGGACATTTAATTTGAAATGATTTGATAAATTAATTTTTCTAATATAACAATTATCGATCGCAACTCTCACTTTTAAAATTAAAAAAAAAAGTCAAATTAATTATCTTCCTACTAAACTTAGTTTGAGAAAATGAGAGTTTATAATTAAGAATGGAGTAATTTGAAGATAGCATTTAATTAATTGGAATAATAAGAATGGATTTTGGGTTATTGAAAAAGAAAAGAAAAGAAAAAACCTACAAAATACCTTTTGTAGGTAATCACACATGCATATGCAACTATGCAAGATATGGGTATGGGGTATGAAAGCAAAAGGAAAGTACATGATAACAGCTGGATTGAAGAAAAAGAGGGTTAAAGGGATGGGATTTAGTAGGCCAATCCAACTTTATTGCTCTTCACCAA
>JBBPDI010000020.1:23250138-23266942 GCA_037974545.1 Cucumis variabilis
TCGGTCGCGGAAGAAGGGTGGTTGAGGATCAGAGCATTCGTTTCCCAAGGCAATAAAGGCTTCTTCATTGTCGCTGCATCTGGCCATATTTTTTTAGGGATTTTGAAAAATTGGGGTGATTTATTTGTTTGAATATTTTTGGTAAGATGGTTTTATTTTTGAGGGAAGGGAAGGAAATATCTTATAGGCAACGAAATTAATCGGTATAGTGTGTGAGACTGGATGGGGACCAATTGAACAAAAATATAAATAAATATTATTAAATGTTTATTTTGGTTTAGGGTTTGAAAATTGTTTGGGGTTTTCATTTTCAAATAAATAAAATTGTTTGGGTATTTTTGCGAAAAGATAAGAATGAGCCACTTGGCCTTTTTGCAACAAAAAAGTGAATTTCCTATTGTCTTCCTATTTCTTCAGGAAATGAAGAGGAATTATAGGGAGAGAAATTTACGTAACTATTTATTAGTATTATTATTATTATTATTATTATTATTATTTTGAGCTTACTTAGAAACAACCTACTTGTCATATTTAAATTTGAGTTATGGAATTTAAAGGTTTTTTTTTTTTCTTTCTTTTATAACTAGTTAAAGCTATGTTTGTTTTTACAAATTTTCTTAAAAGGAGAAACATTGGAATTTTCGGTTAAATTTTCAAATCAAACATAAAATTATAAGAGTTAATTTTCTTTTTAATTAAAAAAATTTTGAGTTGGTTTCTAAAAAGTAAAAACAATAGTAGCAAGGTGATCAATAACCATATAAATAACCTTTATTTCTGGTGGTGTGGGCGCTGTCTATACCTGATGAGTTAAAGGCTATTACATGAGGGAGGTTTTATTTTACTGGTGTGAGGTTCTTTTTTGTGTGGAAGAGATTGAGTTGATCAATATGAATGGGACTATATATGCATATTAATCATTCATAAAATTATGTGGCAGTGGATTGACAGAGGTTTGGAGGTTTAATGGGATATGTTCTTAAGTACGGAAGGAAGATTATCATGTTTGGATTTATTGGGTGGCTAATGTGGATACTTTATTAGCGTTGGTTGATATTCATGTATGTTTTTTTCCTTAAAAATACGAAAAAAAGGAAAACAAAATATAAACAAACTTTTAGATCACATAATGTTTACAAGCTGGTTTTTTTTTATTAGAAGACGAAGGCCATGCCTTTAGCTTGTTGTTTTTTGTTTTTTAAAATTTTTTTTTTTATTTCTTCTCATTTTTTCATGATACTTTGCAATTTTTTAAGTACATAATCTGAAATTTAGTGAAATTTCAAAAACACATTTTTCAAACTATATATTATTTTATTTTTAAAATTTAGCTTAATTTTTGAAAAAATCAACAATAAATATAGATAACAAATCAAAATATTTTAAAATGAAATGAGTGCTGGTAGACTTAATTTTTAAATACTGAAAATAAAAAAAAATCAAATGGTTGAAAAAAGAAGCCTAAATGATTATGTGATGGCATAGTATTTTACTTTTTCAAATTAAACACTTATACACATCATTGGATGAATTATCTCTCTCTCTCTTTTTGTGGGTTTTGTGCTTTGTAAAAATGATTTCAATATCTAGACCTGAGTTTTGAGAATTAAGAAAAATGATGTTGAAAAGCTCGTGTGTTAATTTTTAGAGTTTGGACTAAAAATATAAATCATTCGAGAAAAAATGAAGGGTGAAAACTATAGTAAAGTAACGAGATTTTTTATTTTTTGTACAGATTGCCAAAATTTAAAATGTATAACAAAGTTTGCCTATATTTATTGAAAATAATAAAGGATGAATATATATTGTCAAAGGCCATTAAAAATGTGTTAACTATCTTTATTGCCCTTTGTGCACTATTAATAAGAGTTTAGAGTATGAGTACGAGCACAAAGATCGAAAAAAAAAAGAGTGAGAGAAGGAAGAACTCTAATGTTTTAGGTCAACTGAACATGAGTATAAGAAAAAAATGAAGAGTCTTAGCATGTGAGAACACTTTAATTTTAAATTCACTGGAATTGTGAAGGACAACATGAACATCGGTAATACACTATTGGTTTTTTACTATATTAAAGGATCATCATAATTTCTATTTTCTACAATGAACGACATTATAATCCCAAAATCAAGGACGTCAATAAAAAAAACCTTAAAATATTGCTAGATAGATATTAAACATAAATTTCAAAATCACAAAAATCATATGAAATCAAGTTTTTATGATATTATTACTGTTATTATTATTATGAAGTTTTCAAAATGGTTTTTTTGTGGATTTTGAAAATTTAAGGTTGTTTTATTAAAAGTTGACAGAAGGATATTGAGATATCAAATATATGTGATCCAAAATATATTAGTGGAGTTGTATGAGAGCCAGATGTAAGTTAATTAGATGGGTATGAATATTAGGTTGACAAAAACAAAAACTATTGATTGAATTGGATATTTCGAGACCCTTCTTGAACTTGGGATTCTTTCATATGCATAAAAAATAAAAAAACACTTGGAAGTTCTTATAAATTAAAATTCTTACTTGGCAAACCCCAATTCGTCATCCCAAGGAGAAGACCTTTATGTCAAGACGGATTTATAGAGATTAAATTGGTAAACACATTAGTGAGAGTGTATAATAGTTATACGTATAGAATAAAAGTCTTAATTATAAAATCTTAGATTTTTCTATATTTTTCATTGTTTAAGTTGTTTTCAAATAATTGTAGATTAAACACAAACTTAATAAATCTCAAAGCATAGAATAAGCAAATTTTACAGACTTAATTATTGTTTGGGCAGCCTTTACCAACTAAATTTAGTGGACAAGTATAAGTTGGTTTAGATGACGTACGTATATTAGATTTTGAGCCTTCCTTTAAAAACTTCTAAATAAGGGAAAATAAATGGCAATCAATATCAACCGTACACCTCAACCCTTGATTTCTTACGTGGCATTAAATCAGGCTTTTCCCTTCTTTTCTTTTTGATGAAGTGGCACAACACATACATCATTAACCCTAAAATGGGATTTTAAAATGATCCAATAAAATGGTCCACAACTTGAGACTGAATTATTTATATATTTATAAAATGATATTTTTTTGTTTGAAACAAATAAATTTATTTTTCTTAATTGTTAAGAAAGGGAGTGAAATAGTAATTTATATATATTATATATATAATCTATGTTGTTGGGGTATAACTTCTTCTTCTTCTTTTTTTTTTTTTTTGCAATTTTTTGTATTCAACATATTAATTATAACTTTATTTGTTAGAAAAAAGTTTACATTATCAATTAAACCCTATATGAAATAGATTTTAAATGTACAATAGCATCTAAAAGTCAGACTAAATGTAAAATAGGTTTTAATTAAATTTCTTAATTTATTTTATTTAATTCTTATCCATGTAATAAATAGTAGAAAATTCTTAGTAGTGACACAGTCGTCATATTTACAAATATATCATTAAAATAGATCATTGTGATAATGTTTCTAATATTTGCAATACTTACATAACTCTTTTGGTTAATGCTATTACATCTTACATATCTTTTGTCGGTTTGACCTCCAATCATCTTCTCCTGAGTTTTAGTCTTAATATACTTTGAATTGACCAACATAAGAGATTAGAGATTCTTGCACTTGTCTGGTAACCTATGTTTAAGTTAGTAAAAAGAGTTTTTGGTTCAATTAAGTACATAAAAAATAAGATTAGATCTCTCATTTAATTTGATATTGCTTATCCTCTCCCTTGGAGTAGTCAAATGAGACTACTACATATAGATTATTCTCCTAAAACATGTCATTGGTTAAGTCTAACGTCAATTGAGGCTCAAACTAGGTTGCACGATGCCAATTTGAGGTCAACTTAATTACTATCCAATTGGTATATATTTATCAGCTTAGTTGGTTAATCCAAATCTTGAGACTTTGATATTTTCCTTTTTGAGATACTTACTCCTCTATGTCCTCTCAATATTCCTAGGGATTAGGTCTACATGTAGACTTTGGACCTTGCTTAAGACAATCCTCCATATTTTTTTTATCCTCATCTAGTCTATTTGTGAAATAGATTAATCACTTATAAATAATTTTTATTGGGGTAAATGTGGTAAAAGTCTTATTATCATTGTCAAGTCATTTTTACGTCTATCATTAACATATTTCTTTCTTGTTTGCCAAACAGATTTTACATAGATTAGTGGTACAGATTTAAGGCAAGACATAAAAAATGGTATAATACGTAACTATTAGTAATTAGCTATTATTTACTACCAACTTTTTTTTACTACTATTTTCTATCAAAACAATAGAAAATAGTCAAATCACAATCTAAGGCATGACCACGAAAAAAGTTTGCAATTATTTGCTATCAAAATTACTAATAACTTCCAATACATATACATACATACACACATACATATATATATATATATTCTCGTTATAGAAATATACAGTCCAATCACAAATTTTTCAAGCATAATGTCGAAAAGAAAAAAAAAGAAAAAGAAATGAAATGAAAATGTGCAAGTAGGCAAGAGATCCAAAAACGATCAATTCTCTCAGTCAACATATGCTTACTAATCAAATCCCCACCATGTCGTTTGGTGGACTATAAAATTTTTTGCACATGAGATCAATATAAACAACTGAGGTTGCTTCCTAGTACTATACCCTCTACTTTCTCATATTATATATACATATATCACTCCCACTGTGTATATATTATATTTAAAATGTTATATTATAATAAATAATATTTGACAAAAATTATAAAAATTAAGAAAATCCCCTTTTGGTTCCTTAATTTAAAGGAATTGGGGTCTTTAGAACTTCATATTTTAAATTGATTGATGCAAAAGGTCTTTCAAATAAGCAAGTCCACCAAACATGAAGGACTAAATGACCAATTTAAAAATATGTTTTAGAAAAGATATTTTTTTAGTTACATACGTTAGATTGACAACAATGATAAAAATAATTCATATTTTTATAATCTAAAAGATCATATAATGTAAACAAAAAATTATAGATCAATAACATACTTCAAATTAATGATATTTGGTGGTATGTATATTTATTACGTACAAAATATTAATAGGTTTGAAATATTATTACATTTATATTGTTTAGAAGGACCAAAATCTTGGATCTTGAAATTGATAGCCTAAGTTTACTTTAGTTTTAAAAATAATATTTCAAAATACTTTTAATAAATATTAAAACCAGTTTACATATAATTAGGTTTTGATTTGTTTCGTATATGGAGATGTATTTTATAATTTGATAAAGTAGATAATGAAAGAATTAATATTAGAAAAAAGGAAAATAATTATGAGAAGGGATTTACAAGTAGATGTTCAAACATAAAAGGAGCCATTAATTGGCAAGTTGGCCACTTGGAATTAAATGGCTCTTTCTCTTTGGGCCTTGCGTACGGACCTTGCAGGAAGACCAAAATTTAAAATTCTTCACGTTTTGTTTATAATATGATGGGACCAACAAAATAAAACAATATATTATTATCAAAATCATGGATGAAGGTGTTAGAATAAGATGTTTATTAGATAAAGACTTGGTGTAGCATTACAAACTTGTGTTTCTCTCTTCTCTTCATCGTCGTCATTATGGTTTAGGTCACTCTTTTGCTGTTTACAGCTTTACAGAAGCCTCTCTTCTCCATATCTTGGGTGGATTTTGATGCTTAGCTTGTGACTCGTAATGTGTAGTTTTTCATTTAACGCATCCTTGTGAAATTAACTAATACCTTCCAGTAATGTTTATAAATTGAATTTTCAAATATGAAAATAAAGAAAATGAAACATTTTTTTGTCCTTAGATATTGATTGATCTACATTTTATTTGGTTCATTTTCAGTAACTTATAATATTTTTTTCTTGGAATTTAGTTTTTTTTCTTTCTATTTGATCTTTAATTTCAAATTTTGAAATTTTAAATTTGATTTTTTAATAAATAATCATTGTTGTTCATGCCTATTAATTAGTTAAAAAATGAACTATAAAATTAATTAAAATTTACTATTTTTTAATATTATTAAAATTAAATTCAAATTTTTACTCCGTAATTATTTTAAAGTTTAATGTCTGTTTTTAAATATAGCAAAAAAAAATCAAATATTTACAACAAAAAAAAACATAGAAAAATATATTTGATAGATGCTAATAAACACTATTAGATATCATTTATAAACTATAAGATTTTGCTTCTCACTGAAAAAAAGTTAATTTATTTTTAAATTAATTAAATAGATATTAACATAAAAATCAAGATCAGAAAAAAAAAAGTAGTCTAAGTTAAAATAAAACTCAAATTTTAAAATAAAATTTTAACTTTTTAAATCGTGATTGTAAAATAATTAAAATCAAACTGAAAACATAAAAGCACTGAAAACGTAACCTTTTGGTAACCAAGAAACCAATAAAATGTAAATCCAAACCCTAAAACACCCTAAAATAAAAAAACTAAACCACCATCATCTGTAAAAGACTTATCTTTGTAATTTATATCATTAATAAAATGCTAAATACATGTAAAAATCTTAAATTTTAAAATTTAATTAGTCGGTACCATTTTTGTTCTCATGCTTTAAAATTTTTAGCTTCTAACCATTGAGAAATAATATACTTTAGTTATTATAATGATTTAATTCTTATGCTTTGAAATTTGTAACAATTTAATCTTATAATGAATTTAGTCTTTTTTAATAGTTTTTCAATTTGTATGTCCACTTTTTTTATTAAATATATATATATTTAAAATTATTATTAACAGTAAAACAGTCTAAATTGTTACTCATTAAAATTTGAAGGCCAAACTTTTACAACATTGAAAAATACGAATACCAAATTGCTTAGGGACTATACTGGTGTAGCAATTTATGTAAGTTTGATAGTCCAATGTTAACCCATACCAAGATTTGAGAGCTCAATTTTTTTCATTGAAAATTTGAAAGTATATATAATTGCAACTACCATGCTACTCTAAATATTTTTCGGTAATTTATTATAAATACTTCTACAAGTTTAATAAATCTATGAACACTTAATAATCTAACTTTGATATTTTAGTTAATTAATAATAAATTACATTAAAATTACTCATATGATTACACCCATTGAAATGATCATATACTAAACTTTTTGAAATTTTAGTTTAATAATACATCACGTTAATTATGATTCAAGATTATATTATTAAACCCATTGAAATGAGATACTATTAAAATTATAACTTTTAAGCACAAAAATTCTTAATGTTTTTAAAGGATAAGGATGCCTCTTGTTCCCTACCAATAATGTGGTGTAAAGGAACATTTTCTTCCATAAATAGCGATAAAATAAAACAAAGTTTAACTGTGGATAGAAAATGTCACCATATTGATGAAATGGGCATGTCTTAGTTGTTTCTTTTAACTAAAGAGAGAAAATAATTAATAATGTTGACGAATAAATATTAAAAATTAACTACATATAAATTTAAAGTAATATGAATTATACTCGTTTTAGTAAAACTCTAACAACAGACTCTGAATAGTGAAAAAGTTCACAAAAGTAAATGAAAAAGAAATTGATCCTATCTTAATGTAAATATATCTGTATCCACATAAAAAGTGCATATTCCTTGTGAAGATGAACATGAAAAAGTGCATTATCTCTCCAACTTTATTTAATTAAACTCCAAATCAATCAATCACTGTAAACTTTCTTTCTTTTACTTATTCTTCTCACAATTTTATCAACTCTATTACATATTCTTATATATACAATATTTTTCACTCTATTATATATATACACACACACATACATACAAAATGGTGAGATAGGACAGTGAAAGAATAAATTAATTTGCACACAGTGATTATATTCGTTAACACAAGTTCGATTAATGATAGAAGATTTACTGATTACTGAATTTACTTAGGGTGTGTTTTGGAACGACTTGAAAAATATTTTTTAAAAATTCATTTCAATTTAAATAATTTTGATAAAAAAATTATTTAAATAATGTGTTTGATAACACTTTTTTTCTTCAAATAAAAATAATATTGATGGAAAAAATATTTTCAAGTCAACTATTTTTTCTTTTATTCAAACCACCATGTGTTCAAAAGAATCAAATCTAACTGCATATAAATTTGAGATTAGACAACAAATAAAATTTGAGAAATGTGAACTATACTCGTTTTAGTTAAATTCTAACGACAAGACTTAAATGGTGAAAAAAGTTTCGAAACGTAAATGAAAGAGAAGTTGATCATATCTCATTGTAAATATATATCTTTCGATGTAAAAAGTGCATATGCCTTGTGATTGGGATGAACATAAAAAGTGCATTGTCTTTCCAACTATATTTAATATATTAAACTCCAAATCAATCAATCACAATAAACTTTTTCTTCTCACAAAATTTTCGTCTCTATTACATTCTCAACCTAAAACAAAATGGTGTGTTTATATTCTAAAACTTCGCAAGTAATTTTTTTCAGAGATGATATTAGTGTTTATAAACTTAACTTCTAACCATAAAGAATCCAATCATTTTCATACAAGTTAAGGTCTAAATTATTTTAATTATATTTTATTTGTAATATTTAGATTATCTAAAAAAGTTAATTTAAGTTATATTAGAGTAAACTTTAGAAGATAGTTGTGCAATTGACGTATGTGAGAGAGAGATATTCAAAAAATAATCTAAAGAGTTTATTGTGTTTTTAGATTAAATTTAATGTCTTATCCTGATAACATTATTAATGTGGAACGAGTATTTCACTAAAATTAAAATACTTAAGAATTTTGTGTGTGTATGAGAGAGATCGTAATAATGAAAATGATTGATGTATAAGATTGAAATTCAAAACTCTCTCTCAATATTGTTTATTGTATGAAAATATACATTTTACTAAATAAAAATGTACGATCCGATTTAAATCTCTGAGTGAGTTATATATGAGTTTTAAAAACGTGCAACCATGATTTTAAATTATGACTATAGAATTGTAAGACTTGATCATTTAGGGTGGTCGTTAAATTAAGTTGACCATTAGTTGTGTTGGCTATGCTTGGATGAAGCAAGTAATTGAAGTTGTTTGACGGTGGTCTCTAGAAAGTGATAGCTAGAGTATGCTAGAACTACTGTCCTTGAGTTGATGAATGACAATTGCTAACGGCTAAGGCTAGAGTTAACCGGATGCCATGACTGAAGTTTCTCGTACAAATTTGAAAGAGATTAATTATTGAAAATTTAATATTCATTTTTCTAAAAGTTTTACTTGAAGTGTTTATCTTAAACCAACTTATTTTATAAATTCATGTATCAAAAATTCATTTTAAGCAAATCAAATGGTTGGATTTTCTTTTCTTTTCGAATACACTCCTTAATTCATCTTATTCAATCAAAATTGTAGGATTTGATGAAAATAAAATATGTCTACAACATCCTCTTGTTGCTGACAAGAACATTAAATAAAAACAATTTATTTAATTGAAAGTAAGATTTGAAATGTTCAAACGAATATCATTTAAAGATATCTTTTAATATATATAAGATATTAAAACATACATATTTTTGAACGTGACAACAACATTATATACTTCAACTCATTGTAAATAGGTCATCACCTTGAACACAAAGTATATTCCTTTATGCTAAAAGACCTCTCACTATCTCTACGTAAATTAAATAAAAATGAAAAGAATTAAAAAAAAATAATAACATTTAAAACACAACAATTTATGTAAAAAATTAAAAATTTGAGAAAAAAAATCACAACCCACTTAAAAGAAATCCAGAATGTGAAAAATTATTATAGTAATTCTGTCTCCAATCTCAATTATAAAAGCATTCTCTTAAAGCTTTTATACTACTCACATTCTTGATCTCATTCTAACACTAGATAATATATAAGAAAATTTAACTAAGATTAACACAGCCAAATTTAAACTATTTTCTAAATATGTATAAAAGAGATCAAAACCTAATATTTTTTACCCTTGTTTTAATATGGAACAAAACTAACACACTTCTGATATATTGTAAAAAATAGACAAAGCAAAAGGTTTCTCCCATGTGACACATTTAGTTTTTTAGGTCAGTAATAATTTCACCACTTTGATGAATGTTATTATTGATCTTAAATTGATTGCTTATGGTTGGTTTGAATTGATTGCTTGGATTTAATTTGGAAAATTGATTTTAAACTTAATTCATTTTGAGGTAAAATTGGAAAGTACTAAAAGAATCAAAGAAACCCTTAATTTAATTATTCTTCAACCAATATATATACTTTTTGTTAAATGTCTGTTAGGCCACACACGACTCTTTAATTTCATGTTTTCTTTTAAACAAAACCTTTATATTATTATTTTTACTAAGATAATTTGAGAACTTGTTTTATTTAATTTTATCGCTGATGACAAAGACTCGTGAAATCAAGCCTAAATTTACATAAATCATGTTTTTTTTAAAAATCAGATGATCATCACACCCTTAATTTGATTTGTGAAGACTTCAACTCTTTTATTTTAGAATATTATTAATTAAAAAAGTACGTTGATTGCTTCGTGTCACCATCAGCTCGACGATTCATAAATTTGCATCAATTTCCGTCGTGACCACACCTATGTCTAAATAATAAATTTCTCAAAATTATTGTATGATTTTGTAGATTTCAAGCAATAAATACAAATTGAAATGTTTGGAGAGATTATTTCATTTGTAGGTTTGTTTAAAGCTTTTTGAGTAGTTTAGACTTTGTATTGGTGAGCATATATTAGGAAGCTATTTATTTAACGTAGTCAATAATTAACACCTTACTATTTAAGTCATTTGGTGCATTAAATTGTTTTGTTTCATTTATGTTTTTTTTTTCTTTTTTCTTTTTTACTTTTTAAACTAAGTTATCGGTTGCACTATTTTCAAACTAGAGAAAACAAAAACTTATATTGCCAATAAAAGCTTAGCTCTCAACAAACATTTAAATATACTAATAATCACGAGATAATTCTATACCTCCAATTATTGCACTAAAAAACAAAAACAAAAGCCAACACATAGAAAAAGTAAAGTAGCCCAATATGTTAATAATGGGTCTAAAGCTAAACACAAGTGTTGGGCTGTTAACTATGCCATTTTGAAGTACGCCCAATTTCTGAACTTATGGTATCTCATCTACTTAAATGCACCATTTTGAAGAACTATTTATAAATTAGTGAAATAATCCAATTAGGCGAAGGCCAAATAATAGTGGTCTTATTACGTATATATATACCCATTGGGTTGTTTTCTGTCGCGGTTAAGAGGAATGGAGAAATGGGATATTTAGCATAAGAGTTTCCCACATTTTGTTTTAAATGAAGTACCATCAATCTAATTTTCAACCATTAATTAGGTTTTAAAAATAATAAATTTTCACTCATTTTCATATTAGATCTACTCGTGTTCATATTGTCAATTAAGAAAAAAATCAATGTCATATCCTAAACTTTCCTAACTGTATCTAAATAAAACTTAATAAATGGTTTAAATAAATTGATACAATTAATAGTTTGAGTGAATAACTTTGTTTTTAGTACCATTCTAAAAGGTCTCGTACCAATAAAGAGTTGTCAAAGTTGCATGCTGTAAATTAAAATTACATATCTCTTAGACTTAAAACTGAAAGTATAATTAATCTTAAAATAGGCGTATTTGAAAATTAACATAATTTTATACAATAAACTCCCAGTAGGGCCCTGGATTCAGTCACTGAAGCAGCCCACAAGGATTTCTAGAGGCCCAGGTGAGTATTTTTTATGAGAAAAAGAAATATGACTTTGAGAGTCGAGTAACCAAAAAGAAAATACATGCTCAACTCAAGTCTGATACCTATTCCTATAACATGTTAGAATATGCAGATGACCATAATACCATTATCAATCCAAACCATATTCTACACTCTACTCGACACTTCTCATCGCACTGGAAGTTGGCTCTACATATTTCTGTACAAAATCTCATACAAATTTAAGTTCACGATTGTATAAAAAAATCTTACGAAATTTTGGCCATGATGAATATTTATGGAAAAAAGATATCCATCAAGATCACCCACCACAATTTCTGTTTCACAAGGGTAGGTTGCTCATATCAAAGTCCAAACGTAAATGGGTCCAGAAAAGAAGTGATCCAAAGGAACGCTTCTCGAGCCCACCAGCAGCTCGGCCACTCAAACACTGCCTCTCAGGCCCATCTGGCACTCTTTATAGTTTAATTTCAAGGCCCATCTTAGGCCCGTTTTGATTTTTGCCTTTCGATATGTATTTTCATAATGATTAAACATATACCAACATTTAAAAAAAAATTATAAATATAACAAAACCAATCAATGAGAGACTCTTATAGTTTATTAGTGATAGATCAATATTGATAGACTCTTATTATTGATAGACTTTGATAAATTTTGCTATATTTGCAATTTTTTAAAATGTTGTTATATACTTTATTATTTTGAATATAATTACTATATTTGTAACTATCCTTCAAGCTTAGCTTTCTAAATTTTAACCCACTTTCCTTGAGGTATTTTTTATTTTAGGCATTTAAGAGTGATTTTGAAATTACATAAATCACTTTTATAATATTTAAAGTATTAAATACATCTTTAATTACTTAAAATAATTTGTATATTTATTAAGAAAGTCCATCTTCCCATCTATCTCTCTTTTTACACATTTATCAAAGAGCTCAAACTAAACAAGTTAACACTCAAAACATAGATATTCTAACTTCAAAGGTATTAACTTTGATATTTCATAAGAAAAGAACCTCAACCAATATTTCCTATAGGTATTGACTTCAAGAAAGGTTCCCGAGTTGTGTGTTTGGAGAAGGCTTTAATACCTTCAACGGATTGCCCAATGTTTGTTTATATCACTTTGTTACTAACTAATGAGTTTATTTCCATTGTTAATGCTTTTAATTATCTGAGCAATAAACTTAGTTTAACAATAATTAATATGGATTCATTCTTTTGATAGATGTCAAATGTTTGATCTTCATCATCATGTTTAACTTTTTTTTAACAATATTGAAGATGTGAACGAATGAAATCTCTAACCTTAATACACATGTCATTGTACTCACTTTAATAGATACATCTACATCCATACATTCATTATCTAGAAATTGCCTTCAACTACAACTACATACACATGTCATTATTTTCTTTAACACCAAACATTCCACTTTCAAATTAACTCATTGGCAATCATTTATTTGGAGAAATAATTCTAGCAATATTCTTCCTCTTAGTTGGTCCACACTTTTATGGAGAGATCACCCTTTAGTTTTTATAGTCAACGATTTATTTATTTAGAATATTATATATAACCTCATAAATGTGGATTTAAACTTACAAACACATCTTAATTATTGAGCAAAATGCTCGTGATGACGAAATCTACATTGCTCTAAACAGCAATTATATATATGCACTTTAAAGAATTTCATCACTCTATATATTATCCCCTTATAAGTTTTTATATATTTATAAAATCTCACCTTTCTATAATTTCTATCAAGAAAATTTCAATTTGAATTCTACTCCTAACACATTGTTATTGTTTTTCTTTTTTGTAGAAAAAAACCTCATAAACCTCATATCTATTTTTCTTTACATTTGAATGAATTAGTAGCAATTGAATTATTTTTCAACAAGCTTTCTACATTCTACTTCTTCTATACCACCATATACAATTTAGCATAGTAATTGTAACAAAAAAGAGACAAAAACTAAATAGTTCTTAAAGAATTAATATTTGTAGTTGGAAAATGTATATATAATTTTAAATTCAAGAAAGCAAAACCAAATAAATTTACATAATTAAGAAGAGTTTAGAGACTAAAATAAAGAAATTAAATTAAATTGAGATTGGAGGTTCATGCATTAAAGAAGTAAGTGGGAGACAAGAATGGTGCATTAAAATATAGATAGGAATATTTGTATGAGACTTTTTGAGTACCTTTAACATCATTGTAACTATTTTTCAATAATAATGAGGCACATGGAAGAAAAAAGAAGAAGAAGAGGTGGACTTTAATTAATTGCTTATTGAACAACTTCAACACTAATAGAGAAGATGATGGAGGACCCCTTCAACAGCGACTAAAGAAGGACCTTTGAAGTTGGAAATTCTTTGGGTGCATGTAAAGTTGACTTTTGACTCTAAAACAGACACACTAATCAATTCATTTCAATCTTACTTTTTTTTTCTTATCAAAATAGTATTTTAATCTCTAAATTTAATATAAATTTAATCAGTGGACTTAAGTATAGTATTATAAAAGTTTAGTTGTCCCTACATTATTGAAACGATTTAGTCTATCGATAAATTATGTATGTTAAGATTTTGTGAAATTTTTTAACGGTATAGATGGATGAACTAATCAAAATTATGACGTACTATGTTAATATTTATATAATAAACTTTCATTCGATAGTCTTCTAGTTTTTAGTTTTTAAAAATGAAGTCTATTTTCTCATAAACCTTTTGATACGATTTGTATCTTTCTAAGTATAAGAGTTATAGCATTTAATCAAATTTCAAAAATAAATTCAACTTTAAAAAAATTTTAAAATCTATTTTGATTTTGAAAATAAGATGAAAAAGTAGATAATATAGTTGAAAGTTTAGAGGTGGAAAATGAGATTTATAAATTTAATTTTTGAAAAACATATAAAACTAAATAATTAAAGAATCAAAGTAAACTTTATCCAATAAATTTATGATCGACTTTTATATCTATTTTATTTAATTTCTAAACTCTCCATATTTTTTTGAAGTTATAAACACTTTATATAGAGAATTAATTTGGTGCGAGGGTGAATCACATTTACCATTGAATTTTATGGTCCCTTATTCTTTAATAAAAATCGAAATGTAATTAACTTGGATATCTCTACATTTACATCTTGCTTTAATATTTACTCAGTGATCATTGCTTTTAATATCCATTTTCGAATCATAAATTTTCTCTTTCATATAATTTATTGTTAAATTGGGAGTAGAATTTGTAATTAAGAAATGTTAAAGCCTAGAACCCAAAATTGAATAATATAATCACATCAAATTTCAAAGACTTGATCAGAACATGATTCCAACGTAACGTAGCCAGCTAGACTCCTTTAATTTTCTTCTCCTAAAAATAAAATGTTTTTAATATATGAAATTTATGTTGTGCCGAATATTTATTTAAATTGGTCAAATAATGAAAAACTTTGCCAACCAACTGTACACTAAATATTTATTATATTATTTTCTCCATGGATTGTGAGAGAGCAGAAAATGAAGAAATATAATCGCTATTCCTTCTCTTTTATTTTTTCTAACTCCCCATCCATATAAACACTTTTCACAAAAAATTATGGAATTTCGTTATGGAAAAGAATAAAACTATTTATAAATATAGAAAAAAAAATTAAATGATCTATAGAGTGTTTACGAATTTTACTATAATTTGTATATTTTTTAAAATGTTTTGCTATTTTTAAAAAGTATTCTTTTTATTTAATTATTTGATTTTAAGATATTAAGTTAAATAATTAAATTAATATTATTTTTAAATAAAAAATTGACAAATTATTTCATATAAAAATATAATTAAAAGATAAAATTTGTTATTATTGATTTTTTTATGAAGTAAATATTTTGTCAAATAGTTTAATTTTGACTGTTTTTCTTAAATAAATATTAATTAATTAAAAAAACAAAAAACTGATAATTAACCGCGAAATTTTATATTAAATAGCTAAGATAAAATAAAATATTAAATTGTAAATGTATTGTTGAAATTTGTTTAATGTAAATAATATAATTTATACTAAAAATTAATTAAAATTAATAGTAACATACTTTTCGGATTTTATTTGTTTTCTTTTTTTCTCTCAGTTGGAAAGTTTCAATCACATTGTTTCCTCTCCCAATTTTATTCGTGGGTGGAAATTTTACAAAACCATCCAATTAAAAGTTTTAATATGTATAAACTTTTTTTTTCAATTTTTTTTTTCAAAATATAACAAAATGATAAAAATATTTATAAATATACTATCAATCAATACTATTATCATTAATAGAATTGATAGAAGTAATTGATATATTTTGAAGTGAAATAATTTTTTTCTTTAGTTAGCATATTTTGGTTTTTCCTTTTCTAGAAGAGTTCGACATATTCCTCTCTTTAAATTTATTGTTCTTACTCTTGATCTTACTCATGGTTTTCCTTTTAAACCATCAAGTGCATAATAATTTTATAAATTGACAGCATTAATTTCATACGTGAATATTATTTTAAAGAATTTTTTATGTTTTCAATACTCTTAGGATTATTTATTTAAATAATAAAAAGTGCAATATTGAAAGGTTACTTTAGTAATCGATATATTAAAGAAAACATGTCACTATTTCTTGATCTTCAAATTTTTAAGATTGACATAATATTGAGTCATATTTTATTCTATTTATAAACAACCCCACCACATTTTTCTAACAAAAAAAGAAAGAAAGAAAGAAACCGACTATATAGTAAATAGTGATTGAGCTAAAACATTCCAACGGTGGTTGTGAAAGTTAAGTAGTCCTATCAAATTTGATGAAAAAGAGGAACATATCATACAGAGCTTGACCTTTCATTAAACAATAAACAAATCGTGAAGTTTTATTATTATTAATTTAGAATATATATATATGTCTTGATGTTTTTGTATTCATGCTAAGGGTATAACAAAATTATTAAAGTGTGATGGTCTATGTGAA
>JBBPDI010000020.1:23326891-23339693 GCA_037974545.1 Cucumis variabilis
GGATGTCCACATTACGGAAAATTGATGGGAATATATGGAGATACAATTGCAACAACAGAGCTTGATGCTCTTCCATCGACAAAACTTTCTTCAGATTCTGAATATGATAATAAAACAGAAAGTGATTCTCCAATGAGCAATGAAGATTATGGAAATAATAGAGATGAAAATCATGGTCAGAGTAGCATGAGCAAGAAATCTAAAAGAAAAAGAGAAGTCATAAATGATATAATGTCCTCTTTCAAGGAAGCTTATGTTGAGAATTTAAAGAGGAGAAATGATATACTTGAAGGAAGACTTTTTGGTTTTTCATCAGGTGAGTTTACCGAAATTTCATCGAAAGAAAGAGATTATGCTGATGAAGACTTAAACAAATGCATCAAAATTTTAAATAGCATGGTCGATATTGATGATAAAGCTTATACAAAAGTATTGAAACAATTGGTTGCTGACACTACTTGGAGAAAAGCATTTTTGTGTATTCCTGAATCAAGAAGGAGAGGATTTGTTAATAATCTTTAATTCTTTAACTAACTAATTAGGTTAGATGATGGTTTGATATAATTTTAGAAAAAGAAAAACTTATACTTTAACTACTTGTTAAATGTTTTTGGATTTTATAGTTTATATGTTAGAAAGACTTTTTTTTTTTTTTTTTTTAATTTTACGAGTTTATGATATTTTTTGGATGAAATTGAAACAGGTGTGTTCTCATGATGTTGTTGACAAATTTTTCATTTTGAAGCAGACTACGTGTATTGATGAATATAGTTCCTAAGATTCTTGCGGATCCACGATATTAACCATACTTGGTATTTGATTGGAAGTGATTTAAAAATTGTTTAAGAAGATGATCATTGGTCTTATCTGAAAACAATTATTTCCATGGGTAATAAAAGACATTTTGAGTTAAACCAAAAATAGAAACATGAAAATTTATATCTAAAATAGACAATCTCATACCGTTATAAAGATATTATGAACGTTGTTCTCATTAACAATAAAAAGGAAGAAGTATTGACTTTGTTTGTTTGTATAGTGGTTTTGATTTCTCAACACACTTGTTTTGGACGTGATCAATGACGTTATGGCTTTTAGACATCTTTTTATCACACGTTCATATCTTTTTTCTGCTCTCTCTTGAATTCATTACGAATGTGGAGAGAACATGAGTGGTTCCATTTTCTTTGGTCCACCTTATCTCTGACTACAAGCCTGAGGCTATACATTATTGCCCAAATTATACTCAATCATTTAGGTGCTTATTTTCTTTTCATATTATGAAATATTTTTCATATCAATATTTTGAAACAAACTAAAACAAAATATTAAAATTAAAATAAAAGTAATAAATAAAAATCTCACATTCACATTTCTCATATTAAGTGAAAACTTTGTTACTATTAATATCATTTTATGTTTCTTTTTTAATTTTTTTTTTCATGCCAATGATATGTCTGTATTACTATCAAACATCATGAAAAACTAGAGGAAAAACATGAGAGTTTGTAGAAAATGTTTGAAGGGTTGAGTTGATTAGAATAGTTATTGATCAATTACTATATTTTGCGAATTATAATAGTGTGTATATCGACCAGGTCATAATATAGTTAAAAATATGAGACATTTTCATATATAATAAAATAAATCAAAATATTTACAAAATATAGTAAAATTTCATATTCTATCACTAAAAGACACAAAGTGTTAATCAATGTCTAACATCGATAAAATATGAAATTTCGCTATATTTTGTAAATTTCAACAATTTTGGCATATACAATGATTCTCCTAAAAACATTAACTATTATAATTAGGAATTCAAATAAGATAACTATAGTGGATAACAATTCTAGAGATAATAATCTAAGTATATAACATTTGTAAAAAATTTATAAATATAACAAAGTTTCTATCGTTCATAAACTCTTAAGGTGTGTTTGGGGAGCGAAAATGTTGGGGGAAAGGGTTATCCAACCCCTTTCTTGGTTTGGGGGAAGGGTTATGATAACCCTTCGTAACCCTTCCCCAATTTTTTCAATTATTTCTTAATTTTCTCAATCCTTCTTTATTCCTTCCTCAATCCTTTCTAATGTATAATTAATTAATTTAAATTTAAATATTATTTAATCCTTTTTTTTTCATTTAGAATTTCTATACTTACCAGTTTTGTTAATTTTAATCTTTTTATTTAAAAAAACAACTTAGTTATGAATTTGATACAATTACATTAATTTAAAATTTTAATTTCTTCTTTTACTCTTGAATTAGGTAATTTATTGTGATTACACTGCTTAACCCGTATTTTCTTTTTGCTTCCGTATTACAAAAATTAGAATGATTTAGTAAATTAAATTTACAAAATTTGTGTATTTGGATTCAGAATATGAATTTTAAAAAACTAACAATTTAATCATACGTAACGTAAAAAAGGTTGAAAATGGATTCGTATTTAAAGAAATTACTACAAATTGTTTTACGAAAACTTTGATGGTTTGGTAAATTAAATATACGAAATTTGTATATTGAATTTAGAATATGATTTTTTTAAAAAAATTAATAATTTAATTGCACCTAACGATTACGTAAAAAGGTTGAAAATGGATGTCGTATTTAAAGAAATTACTGCAAATTATTTTATGAAAACTACGGTGATTTGGTAAATTAAATATATGAAATCTGTGTATTGGAGTTAGAATATGAATTTATTAATAATAATAATAATTTTTGCTCCTATATTGTGTTCGATATAATTGACTTCAATTTATAACTCCCTTTCTAGAAACTATTTTGTTCTTCGTATATCGTTTCGTTTGAATGAAATTAAGGTGCCAGTATTTGGTTTAAATCAATAGTTTAATATATGCAATTTTTGTATTGCATTTAGAATATCAATTAAAAAAACAAAAATATAATATGAATTTTAAAAAAAATCAACAATTTAATGGCACGTAATGAATACGTAAAAAGAGTTAAAAATGGACGTCGTCTTTAAAGAAATTACTCGATTTTACGAAAACTAAGACGATTTGGTAAATTAAATATATATAATTTGTGTATTGGAGTTAGAATACGAATTTAATAAAATAATAATAATTTATTGGCACGAAACGATTGCATAAAAAACGTTGAAAATGGACATCGTATTTAAGAAAACTAATGTAACTTATTTTACGAAAGTATGACAATTTGGTAAATTAAATATACGAATATTTGTGTATGAGATTTAGAATACAAATTTTTAAAAAATAATAATAATAAATAATTTTCACAATCCTTCCTTTAAATAAATATTATCATAACACTACCTATTATAATCCTTCTCCAAACACATACTATTATAGCATTACTATTCATAATCATTCTCCTAAACACATATTATCATAACACTATCAATAATAATTCTTTTCCTCAAACACATATTATCATAATACTAATTATCATAATTTTTTCTCCTATAACTCTTTTCCTTCCCAAACAAACTCTTATAGTCTATCAATAATACATTCATATTTATAAAATGAATCTATATTTAAATTGTAACAATTTGCAAATGTTTGTGTAAATACGAGTGAATTAGGATAATCTACCCATCCCATAAAAGTTGTGGCCCAAGCTGGCTTTCAACTTTAAGTTACCACACTATCATTTGACGCGTGCTCAAATCTTGAAAAATAAACTAAGACTAATTATATGTTGGGAAATCCAAGGGGAAGGGGGAAGTAGAGATCGATGAAGTGGAATTGGATATGGGTGGTGGGTTTACTGTGGGTGTTGGGATTATGGAGATGGAGAATTCTGAATCGGGTTTGGTTTAGGCCGAAGAGGGTTGAGAAGTTGTTGAGACAACAAGGCTGGCCTCCCTGGCAACTCTTATCGCTTTCTCTCATAAGACGTCTTCTTTTACCTTTAGAAAGAAGGGGAAGTGGGCCTGCCTCTCTTGAGGGACTCACAAAGTATTAAGAAGAAGAAGAAAAGAAGAAGAAATATTGAAAGGGGAAAACCTAGGCATTTTTCTTATATATTTGAATGGAAAGGATATCCATATTTATAACAAAAAAGCTGGGAGTAAAAACCTTATTCTAAACTCATCCACACTGAATTACATCTATTGTAACAAATTGATTCTAGAAGCCTTTAGTGGGCTTTACAATAATGGGCCATAGCCATGAATAAAGATAAATCTAATGGGCTATCTTAACACCCCCTGCAAACCAATGGTTGTGGCATCAATAACAATGAGCTTGCTTTTTAACTTGTGGAAAGATGAAGCAGACAATGGTTTGGTAAGAATATCTGCAATCTGGTGTGATGCTGGAAGATGACATACATAAATTTTCTTCTTCTGAACTAAGTCTCGAACAAAATAAATATCAAGTTCAACATGCTTCGTTTTGGAGTGCAGTATGGGATTTGCACTCAAATGAACTGCACTCAAATTATCACACCATATAACAGAGGGATGAGATATAGGAATGCATAAGTCAAGTAATAGAGAGCGAATCCATACTAATTCAGTAGCAAGTAAAGCCAGACATCTATATCCATCTATATGTACTAGATCTAGATATAATGGACTCTTTCTTTGATCCCCAAGATACCAAATTATTACCAAAGTAAACACAATAGCCTGATGTAGACTTTCTATCATCAGGATCAGAAGCCCAATTAGCATCAGCAAACCCAACAAGAGATAAATCATTGCTATGTCTAAGCCATAAATCATGGGATAAAACACCTTTGAGATATCGTAGAATGCGTTGAAGTTGCCAATGATCAATTTTAGGGGAATGCATAAATTGACATGCTTTATTCACACTATAGGATATCTCAAGATGTGTAAGAGTAGCATATTGTAATGCACCAACAATACTACAATACTTATAAACATCATGAAAATCCTCACCTTGATAAGAAGAAATTATAGGTCCACCTTACCATTGGAGTTGAGATTGATTTGGCCTCAAACATTTCCGTCTTCTGCAACAGACCAGTAATGTATTTTGTTTGGGATAGAAACATACCTCCATTTGTAGGATACGATACCTCCACTCCAAGAAAATAGCTAAGTGTCCTAAGGTCTTTAAGAGCAAAGTTACTGTTTAAAGACTGAATCAACTCATCCAAGATTTTGGCAAAATTGCCCATGATAATCAAATCATCAACATAAACTAGAATATAGCAGCGTGAAGTGGATGTTATTTCTAATTAACATAGATGAGTCAGCTTTGGATGTTCTAAATCCTAAGGTATGTAAGCTACAACTTAGCTTTTCATATCATGCCCGAGGTGCTTGCTTTAGCCCATAGATTGCTTTCTTTAGATGACAGACAAGAGGATGACATGCTTTTACTTCAAATCCATAAGGTTGGTCCATATACACATTTTCTTCTAATTCACCATGTAAGAAGACATTATTAACATCAAGTTGTTTTATGTGCCAACCTTTCATAATGGCAGTAGTGGCATACGTATTGTAACTGGTTTCACAATAGGGCTAACTGTCTCATTGTAATCTATGTTTGGTGTTTGATGAAACCCCTTAGCAACTAACCGAGCTTTATATCTAGCAATTGACCCATCAGAGTTTCTTTTGATTTTAAAAACCCATTTACAGCCTACAGTTTTCTGTTGTTCCTGTTTCTGAGTGAGATCCATGTGTTATTCTGTGTTAAAGCTTTAAATTCTTCTTCCATAACTTTCCTCCAATGAGGATGTTTTAAAGCTTTTTTAGCAGTGGTAGGTTCAGTCTCAGTGTAATCAGTTAAGAATACTTTAGGTTTATAAATACCACTTTTACTCGGAGTTACCATTGGATGAGTATTGAGATTCAAGGACTAAGTTGTATTGTGGAAGTCATCTCGGGTATGTGATGTTGTTTGTTCAACCTCATGATCTACTCTTGGCAGCTCATCTCCATATTATTCCTGATATTCTGTTTCTAAGGGATATTCAACAGTAGAGTTTAGATTATCATTATCAGCAATAAATGTATCAATGTGTTGCCTCTCTTCATTATGATTTAGTGTTGGTTTATGAACTATGCACTGGATTGGGGAAACCAAGACATTTTTTGATGAAGATTTACAATGGGAGGTGAAAGATGCATAGGGAAAAGATTTTTCATTGAACAGAACATATCTAGATATATAGGTTCAGCCATCTCAAGATAGACATTTATAACCTTTGTGGGATGAACTATAGCCTAGAAAAGTACATGGTATGCATCTATAGGATAATTTGTGGAATTGGTAGGGTCTGATGAAAGGATAACATTGACACCCAAAATTTTTTAGAAAGGGATAATTGGGCTTCGACCAAATAACTTCTCCAATGGACTGAGTTGATTGAGAATAGGTGTAGGTAGACGATTGATAAGATACAGACTGGTGGAAAAAGCTTCATCCCAGAAGGACAAAGGTAAAGTGGCTTGAGAAAGAAGAGTAAGGCCCATGTCCATAATATGTCTGTATTTTCTTTCAACTATTCCATTTTGTTGTGAATTGTATGGACAAATTAATCTATGTTCAATGCCTTGGTTATTGAGGTAGGGTATGAAAGGTTTGAATTCACTTCCTCCTTCAGTTTGAAAGCTTATGATTGATCGGCCAAGTTGTTTCTCAATGAGTGTTTTAAATTGTTGAAAAGCAACAAATGCATCAAACTTAGATTGTAGAAAATAAACCCAAGTATATCTACTGTATGCACAATAAAGCTAATATAATACCTATACCCATTTCTAGACAAGTTAAATGCAGGGCCCTAGATATCACATACAATGAGCTGTAGAGGATATGTATATTGTGTATTTGAAGTGGGGAAGGAAAGAGCATGGTGTTTGCCTAGAGCACATGCTTCACTGAAACTCATTTTATTCATACTAATATTGGCAATTTGAACATTTTTCAAGACATGTCGTATAACATTTGTGTGAGGATGACTTAATCTCCTATGCCAGATATCAATATCATTCATATGAGAATTAGATAAGACAATATTTAAAGTAACAAAGTTGGTATTAGAAGCAGACTTCAAGAAACTTGGAAGGAGTGTTTTGAGGTTAAATTTGTATAGACCATCACAGAGGTGTTCTTAGAGAAGTATTTAGCCAGTTCCATGATCCTTCACATAGCAAACAGTTAAATTAAAAAAAAATACTTTGTTATCCTTTGCAAATTGAGAGACACTATTCAGATTCTTTGTAATGGAGGGGACATGAAATAAATTTTCCAGAATCAATGTTTTGAAGGAATAGCTGATGAATTAAAATATAAAGAACCATAATGAAGTATTGGAAAACCTGATCCATTTGCTGTAAATATTTGATTTCCTCCATTATATTCGGTTCCAGTAGATAAATTGCTCAAGCTGTGTGTCAAATGATTTGTGGCTCCAGAGTCAGGATACCAATTACTATTAACATTTAGGTCAGGAGCAGCAATCGTGGCAGCCATCAGTGATTTTGAAAATTATTAGTATAAGCTGATGTAGATAAATTTGGAGAAAAACCTAAGTCACTTCTCGGGGCACTGTGACCAAATTTTGTATAAATTTGACACTGTGGTTTGTTTCTGTTTCCTCTCCCTCCTCTGTTTGTTCGGCCTCCATCACGATTCCTCTGGTTATATTGGGAGTTATTATATGTATATTGAGGATTATTTTGATTTCCTCGATTGAGACCTTCTCCTTCCTTTTCTAGTGATTGAGTAGTGACATTTACAGTCGGTAGAGAAACATCATTATTGATTTTACTTTCAACCTGTGATTCTTGAGTGAGCAGTAAAGACATAATATCTTGAACGGATGGAGATCTGTTCGGTCAAAGATAACATATATTATAGATTGATATTCTGATCCTAAACTAGCAATTATATATAGTATGTGATCATCAGTAGAGATAGGTTTGTTGATGGAAGCTAAAGTATCAACACATTGCTGGATTTTAAGGAAATATTCTTTTAGTGGCATGACACGCCTTTTCATATTATGCACCATTTTTTATATTGTGCTAGGTATCGAGAGGAATAGATACCTTGTAATGTTTCCCATATTTGTTTCGTAGAGGTACAATGAAGCATTTGATTTAGAATATCTTTGATCATTGAACCCAGTAACCATATGAGGAGATCAGTCTATCTTGTCTCTTCCAAATTTTATATATTGGATTCAGAATCTGTATCGTGGTAGTTAAGGAGCTTCCAGTCGTCGTTGGAGTTGGATTCACGGGTGAGTTAATGTACTTTGTTGGCGATTTAGTTGTTGATTCGATGAATGATTCAAGGTCATATGCTTCAAGTGCTGTGATAATCTAAAATTTCCACAGTAAGAAATTATCATCTCCAAGTTTTACAAGAGAAATTTTAGAACCTGAACCAAAAATTGTGGAGGATGAGTCTTTGGATGTTTCTTCTCCGAGGATGGAGGTAGTGCTAACATTGCTCATGGTTGTTGGGAATTTCTTGAACGACTTTTAAGAAAAAAAAAGAGTCGTTTGACAAAAGGCTCAGATACTATCACAAAGTATTAAGAAGAAGAAGAAGAAGAAATATTGAACAAGGAAAATCTTGGCATTTTTCTTATATATTTGGATGGAAAGGATATCCAAATTTATAACAAAAAAAGGTGGGAGTGAAAACTTCATTCTAAACTCACCCGCACTTAATTACATCTATTGTAACAAATTGATTCTAGAAGCTTTTAGTGGGCTTTACAATAATGGACCATAGCCATGAATAAAGATAAATCTAAAGGGCTATCTGACGTAAATGGGCTAAACACAGAAAGATCATAAACCCTGTATTTCATGTGGACAAGTTGAAGGTATACATTTTATTTCTTCAGTTAAGTGAACTCTTCAAGTGACGTCATTTTCCTCCTCCCCCCCCCCCCCCCAACACACACATATAGTAAATAAATTGATTTCCACTCCTTAGGTCAATCTGCAATTTAATGAAAATGTGATCGAGAGGTTAGAGGTAAGCCGCTTTGAAAAAAACGTTTTTAAATTCTCTTTTGTTGTCTATAAAATTTGACTAAGAGTTACAAGACTTCAGTTAGAACAGATCAAAACCATGGTTAGTAAAAAAGTTGTATGAAAACATATAATTTACGATGGTTTGTTGTGACATTAAAAAATTTGTAAAACTTTTGCAGGATATGTTTCCAGCATTCTCGAAGAGTTGTAGAGAAATGTTCAACAAATGGGAAAACATGATTAGTGAAGAAGGAAGTTGTGAAATAGATATGATGTGTGGCCTGATTTACAAAATATGGCTGCTGTTTTGATTTCAAGAACTGCTTTTGGAAGTAATTACGAAGAAGGAAAAAAGATCTTCCTGCTCTTGAAAGAGGCAGCTTCGCTATTCACTACATACCTAACAAACAGACTTTATTTCATCCCAGGGTTTAGGTAACATACAATTCAATTGGATGATTTATATATGTTCGGTTTAATTTAATTAAATTTGTCCTTCAAGAGGGTGTCTTTCTTTTGGTTGGTAACTGAATGTGCATTTGGATTACATGGGCTTTCATATCATTTTAGTTCACATGAAGTGTTATCATCAGAGGACTAATTGTTCTAATATAGTATCAAAGCTCATGAAATTCAAATAGATACTAAGTCCGAAAAAATTAAGATTAGAATGTCTGATTTTTTTAAGTCAAAAGAGGTACCATATATCTTAAGTGGATGGTTGAGGATCACAAATTGGCAAAGATCAACAGACCTCATAAAGAAGAATGAAACCTCATGTGTGTTCTACTATATATATATATATATATATATATACTTGTTATATTATAATAACCAACTCAACGGTATTAAATTGCGTAAACTAAAATATATAAAGTAACGAGTAAAACTATTTCCATTGAATACATCAGTTCTTGATGAAATAGTATACATATTTGTATTTAGGTACATACCAACTAAATTAAACAAGAGGATGGGAGAGATTGATAAGAAAATACGAGATATGGTTTTTAGTATTATAACCAAAAGACAAAATGCTATGGAGAAAGGTGAAGCTTCAAATGATGAAGATCTTTTAGGCATCCTATTAGAATCAAATGTAAGTCAAATTGAAGAACACCAAAACAAGAAAGATATTGTTGGAATAAGCATAGAAGAAGTAATTAATGAATGCAGGGTTTTTTATTTTGCTGGTCAAGAAACCACAGTTACTGTAACACCTCAAAATTTAAGAGAATTTTAAATTTAATTATCTTGATTGAATTTTATTTAAGTTGGTTTTATTTGAGTGTTGTTTTAGATAAAAAAAGATATTTGTTCTGAGAAGAGGAAAAGAAAAAAAAAAGCAAATGGAAAAGTAATAATAATATATCATAATTATATTATTATTATTATTATTTTAAGGAAAAAGCAAACTAAAAAGAAGGAAAAAGGAAACGGAAAATAAGGAAAAGAGAGGAAAAAGGAAAAGAAAAAGAAAAAATTGAAAATATTTTATAATAATAATAGATATTATTATTATTATTATTATCATTATTATTATTATTATTATTATTATTATTATTATTATTATTATATATATATAAGGGAAATTAGTTTCTTCCTTCTTCCTCACGCACGCAGCCCCCCATCACATTTTTCTTCTCTTCTCCTCTCCCTCATACCTAGTGTCACAATCACAACTTCTCAAGCTCGGGACAAGCGATTGTGCGACACTTGTTCGATCCAAACAACAAGTTAGCAGATCAAAAACCAAAATCGCCGAACAAACTCGGCCTACGTTTCAACCTCCCCTCACGTTTCTAGAGAAAATATTTTATAAAAACGTGAAAGAAGAAATAATTCATTGAAAACGTAGTTAAATCAAGCATTGAAGACTGTCAGTTGCAATAGAAAGCATAGATTGCAAAGAGTGCGACAAGGCTTGGGCGGGGATCTAACAGGTATGACTCCCCTATAGTACATTTTGAACATTTTCATATCTGGCAGACTTGCATATGAAAATGTCGAAATGTCACTTCCCCGCATATCGACACAAAATTGAAAGCAACGACCTAGACTATGTACAATACATAAAGACAAGATAAATTGGAAGTATTCGGAGCATACGGCCATAGGTAAACACACCCTGGATAAGTATGCCCGTTACATTCTCCCCCACTCAAACTGTTGACGTCCCTATCAACCGTTGAAGCTTGAACTCTTCGATCTTCTGTGTCCAGGCTTCCAGGTCTTCGGCGCGCTCCCAAGTGATCTCCTTCACAGGCAGGTTCTTCCACTTTACTAAGTACTCGTGGATCCTTCTTGTCGGTCTTTGTCCCTTCCTCACTCGTTCGGCCAGGATTTCTTCAACTTCTTTCATCTCTATCTGACCGAGGTCGATGGTTGGTCGGGTGGTGACATTCCTCTGCAGGTCGACCAAATCTTGATGGTAAGGCTTCAAATTACTCACATGAATCACCGGGTGAATTTTCATCCAAGTGGGCAAGGTTACTCTATAAGACGTCTTTCCCACCTTCTTCAGCACTTTCACTGGTCCCTCATATTTCTGCATGAGGCGTTGTTCCTTGCACCCTCGGAATCGAATTTGTCTCGGTCGCAACTTGATGAGGACCTGATCTTCGGTTCGAAATTCCAAAGAGCGGCATTTCTTATCTGCCCACTTCTTCATCCATTTTGAGGCCTTCTCCAGATAGGCTCGAGCAATGTCTGTCGTCTGCTTCCATTCTCTAGTGAAGTTGTGAGCTTGAGGGTTCTTTCCTGCATAGGGGTGATTAACCAAGTGCGACAGTAACGGTTGTCTACCAGAAACAATCTCAAACGGACTCTTCCCAGTCAACGAGCTCGTCTGATCATTGAAACAAAACTGGGCTACATCCAACAACTGAGCCCAATTCTTTTGCCTTGCTGTGACAAAATGGTGCAAATACTCTTCTAGCATACAGTTAAACCATTCAGTCTGACCATCTGTGTGAGGGTGAAAACTTGAAGACACGTTTAGACTTGTCCCCAAGAAAATGAATAGTTCTGTCCAGAAAGTGCCAATGAACCAACCATCTCGATCACTCACAATGCTTGTCGGTACACCCCATAACTTGACTATGTGCTTGAAGAACAGTTGAGCTGTTGACTCGGCCGAACACTGCTTTGTGGTGGGAACAAAGGTGGCATACTTTGAGAACCGATCTATAATGACTAAGATGATTTCGTAGTCACCCACTTTGGGGAGATGTGTTATGAAGTCCAGAGAAACACTCTCCCACGTCCTTGACGGAACTGGCAGAGGTTATGGCAATTCTGCAACTTTTGCTTTCTCGACCTTGTCTTGCTGACAGACGAGACATGTCTTTGTGTAATGTACGACATCGTCTCTTATGTTGGGCCAAAAGTAACCCTTCTTCAGTAAGGCATACGTCCTCTGCTAGCCCGGGTGGCCCGCCTATAGAGTATCATGACACTCGTGTAGCAGCTTCCTCCTCAGATCTCCTACTTTCGGGACATATAATCGTCTTCCCTTTGTCACCAACAAACCATCTTCAACCCAGAACTGTCTGGTCTTACCCGCCTTTGCTAAACTCATAACATTCTGAGCAACTGAATCTTTCTGTAAAAATTCCCTCAAAACGTCATGAATTGAACCATCAATCTGACTCGCAGAGAGATGTGCTAGCATGCACAGGGTCGCATGCTCACTTCTTTGGCTCAGTGCATCGGCGATTCGATTACTCACCCCCTTCTTGTGCTCGAATTTAAAATCAAATTCGGCTAGGAATTCTTGCCATCTAGCTTGCTTCGAAGTGAGTTTGGGTTGAGTAAAGAAGTGGCAGG
>JBBPDI010000020.1:23574429-23586395 GCA_037974545.1 Cucumis variabilis
AAAACGCCAAGCAAAATTGAGCGATCCACGCTGAAACCTCTGATACCGAGACCCAAACCCGTAGAAAACCCAATGTTAAAGAGAACCCGACCAAAACCCAACGCTGATGGACCCTTCAAAATGCAGTAGTAATGCCCGAAAAAGGGGACTTCTACCGGACGCCGATCACCACCGAAATAACGACGCAAAAACACCGTTGTTGTGAAACCTCACTGACGAACGTGCTCCGTCAAGCTTAGTCGATTGTCTCTGTCTCTCCCTCACTCTTTCTCTCGTTTTAGTGACTGTCGGCTGCCTCTCCCACTTCTTCTTTCCTTTCTTTTTGTCTAATTAAAAGACCTAGGGTAGAAGATGTAAGTAATTACAAATTTGCCATAAAGGCAAATTACTACTCTACCCTCAACTTAAATCCCATTTTACAAATCCTTAAATACTTGTCATTTTTCTACACTAAGATTATGAGATCGTAAGGAGGTTGTTCCATTGTTTCATGCTCTGTTTTGGGAATGAGTTTTGGTGAGTTTTAATGACGAAATATTCCCACTTTAAAGTATACTTTTTCATTCCTTCATATTTTTTTTTTTCAAAAATTAAAAATCAACAAATAATTAAAGCTCAACTAGGTGAATATCAAATTGTTTTTTCAATCAACTAGTAAGATGGAGGACGTGTATTGTAATTTTAATGAGAATTGGTCACATTTTACCCATTTATAAAATTTTGTTACTTAGTCGAGGAGTTCTGACCCACCTATATTCTATATAATTGTCAATTTGAAATATGAAAATGAAGCAAATCTTCCCAATTTTATATTTACAAAATACACTATATATATTCAAAATTAAATTTTAGGTGGACCGAATTTATAGGTTGGCCTGATTTTCTTACAATTTTTTGTATTAAATTTAAGAATAATGTACTTTTTAGAAATAAATTTTAAAAATAAAGTGGCTAGAGAAACAAATTGTATATAAATAATGTTGAAGAGTAAAGTATGGGGAAAAAAAAGAGAGAGTAGAATAAAAGTATACAAAACATAAACCAATAATAAGATTTATTTAAATAAAGTACTATATGATTGCAAATTAAATATTGCAATGAAGTGGATTTGGAGCTGTTTGTAAATATTGCATTAATGAATTGGTAGGGGTGTTGTTTATGATAAAACTATTTGAAGTTGTTTGCAAAAATAATATTTTTGTTTATAAAAATAAGGTTTAAGTTACTATATTTTTTAAATTTCAAAAATAGTAAATTGAAAAACAATAATCCTTCCAATATATTTAATTTTATAAAATATTTTTTTTCTATAAAAAAATTGTCATCAAATGTAATTTTACCATTCTTTTTACTCCATCCACTAAAATGTTTTATAGTGAATCTAAGCCAACCAAACTATACCATGAAATATTTGGCTTATTTAAGTCATTTATTTAAATATTTATTCTAATAATAAATAAAATATTAATCCATACAAAAGTTATTTAATTATTTTCATATAAATTTATTAAAAGCAACACCTCGTCAATTTCATTAATTATGAATATTTTTCTAAAGTGCTAGACGATTATTTAGGAGGGTGTTTGAAGATTAAATTATCCAAAAAAGTTATGATATTAAATAAAATTAAAATAAAGTATTTGTATATATAATTGTATCGAAATAATATAATAACTTCAAGTTGAATGATTAAATTTTAAAAATTTGTGTACAACCATCTAAAACAAATTTGTTTAAAAATGAGTTGATAAAAGTTTAAGAGTATTTGTGTGTTTGATGTCCACACCTTTTTTTTCTCTTTTTTTTATTAATCTAAAAAAATCTTTTTTTTATTAAAATTAATATCAACTTTTTAATTTTAATTTATTATTTTTCTTATATATATATAAATATATATATATATATATAATATCTAAATATTCAATATTTCTTATTAAATTCATATTTTCTAATTTAATTTCATTATTTCTTAATCAAAATTATACATTTTCTTTTCACTTTTCAATTTTTCTTTTAAAAAACACATATATCGACAAAATATGTTATCAAAAAATATATTAAACAAAATTCTTCTCCATTTTGTTTTGATAAACATGACTTTTTATTATCTCATATAATTCTTACATTCTTAAATTTGTATCTTGTCTATGTGTATCATATTAGGGAAAATAAAAGCAAATCAATTTATATTAGATAAATTTTCATCATATCTCATTTAATTTTTTATATTATTTTAGAAAAAAATTAATTTTTTCTACCTAAAATCGAATAAAATCAATACAACAACAAATTTTTCATTGTAATGTATAAAACAGTTTTCTAATTTCGTTAGCTTATGTTTTCTAAATTTAATTTGCAATTGAACCATAATTTTCATTGATCAGCTTTAAATGATTTCACCATTCTTGTTTTTTTCCTTTTTGCCATAAACATTAAATTTTTTTATTCAATTACTCATATGAGCAATGTGCATTGGTGACTTCAATTATTATTATTACTATTATTATTATTTTGAGTAAGTTTCAACTTATCTTAATTGTTATTATTATTATTTTAATTTATTTAATATATATTTTTAATTATATGTGTTTTTCAAAAAAATTAGAATTTGATAAAAAATGTATAATTTTGATGAAGAAATAATCAAATTAAATTATGAAACGTGAATTTAATAAGAATATTGAATATTGAGATATTTAATATATATAAATAAATAAAATAATAAAATTAAAATTGAAAATTTAAATGTGAATTTAGTAAGAATATTGAATATTGAAATATTTAATATATATAAATAAATAAAATAATAAATTAAAATTAAAAATTTGATATTAACTTTAATAAGAGAATGATATTTTTAGAATTGAAATATTTAATATATATATATATATTTTAATAATAAAAAAAAAGAAGATGTAAGGTCGATTAATATATATAAATAATAATAAAAAAAGGTACGAGATCACAGTATATATATATATATATATATATATATATATATATATATATAAAATTAAAAAAAGAAGGGATGGAGTCCAAAACTACCATATTGTCTTATTACATTAGTTTTTAGTTTTTACATTCACATTATTTTTAAAAAAATTATAAAAAATGTTAATAGACCGCTTTTTTTTCTATTTTTTTCCATCTAATTCAATTTGTGACTCTTTTTACCCGATCCACTAAAAGGTTTTATAATGAATCTAAGCCAACCAAACTATATTATGAAATATTTGGCTTATTTAAATATTATTCTAATAATAAATAAAACATTAATCCATACAAAAGTTATTTAATTATTTTCATATAAATGTATATTAAAAGTAACACCTCATCAATTTCAATTAATATTATGAACTTTTTTCTAAAGTGCTAAACGATAATTTAGGAAGGTGTTTGAAGATTAAATTATCCAAAAAATTTATGATATTAAATAAAATTAAAATAAGTATTTATATAAATAGTTGTATCAAAATCACTATAATAACTTCAAGTTGGTTTAAGTTATATGATGGGTAAATAGCTTTTTTTTTAATATATATTTTTTTAAAAACCCCCCTTTTATAAAATAAGTTAAATCAAGATTATCACTAATTTAATTCTAACTATAGAAAAATGAATGTTTAATGTTAATCTCTCGTTATTTATATGAAAAATTAATTTCGACTACCATCACTTCCATGGACGAATTCTTTTATAGTAATTTTAAATTAATAAAATATATATTTCTTTTAAAGGAATTTATAGGAAAAAAGGGGTTTTGGGTGATTAGGTTGAGTGCATGCCAGCAGCCAGTCTGAGTAGAAAGTATTCTCCTCTCCCTTCCTATGGGGAAGAAAGAATAATGCATACTAATTTAGTTTCATCAGTCAGTCAGTCATAGTGACTACCAAAATGGGCTAAGGGGAGGTTGTAGCAATCACAACAGCTGCGCCTCCTATTGTATGAGACCCTTCCCATTTTGAGTTTATTTCGCTAATCCTATGAGAATTAGAGAAAAGAAACCAATGCACGATTCTCTTATTCTCTCCACTTTTTTACCACATTAAAAATGTCACACGACAATGTTTTAATGGATGACACTTATTTGTAAGCATCTTTTAAGTTTTTATGCGATTAATTAACACACTCTATTTCTCTTAAAGTCAAAAGTTCAAAACAATAATCTTTAGGACAACACACATTTTGATTTAAATAATTAAACCCACATCACCACAACATTAAGAATTGTTTGAAATAACATCAAAAGATATACCATTGTCTTGGAGTCTTTGTCGAAGATGAGTTGGTCCAAAAACAATACCAAGAGTTAAAACTCCTCCTTTAGCCATAACTTGACGTTTAGTTAGAAGAATGAAAGCACATTGAATAAGTATTATTGAAGTAGTTATATATCCAGGCTCTGGCCCCATTATTCTCAAACCACATTTTGAATGACCCACTATTCACTTCGTCTTCAGAAGGACCCTTCTTGTTGAACAAACCAAGGCTAAAAATTGAAGGGAATGTTAACAGAAGCGACCTCCCAAATGGGTCTTTAGCAAGCTTTCCTATGAACATCCCAACTACGACGTATCGTAAGATTTCGAGAAAGGATTTCGTGCCGATTTTGACTCCGAAGCGAACTGGCTTTACCAACAACCAGAAAGTGTTTATTTGTTCGATTTTGTTGGAGGTTTTGAGCTAAAGTAGAGAGTGTTCTTGTGTCAGCTGAAGGTAATCTTACTACCCAAAGCCCTATGTCCTTTTTTGCTCTATTAATGGTCCTTTTGGAGGAGCACGACCAGTAAACTGCAAAACAATTCATTAACAAATATGAAGCCATAGTGGAGTAATTAAGTTTCAAAAAAGTTTCTAGAAAAATACTTCAGATGCATTCTAAGTTGATCACTTTTTGTTACTCTTTAAAATATTTTAAAATCACTGTTTCTAAATGCCCTAACGTCAAATTTATTTCCTAAGTTTATTAAATATTATATTATTTTAAAATCACTGTTTTTAAATTAACAATAGTATTTTGTTGGTCCATTTGATTTTTTAAAAATTAAAAAGAAAAACAAGGTTGGTCCTATTCCAATTTAGATACTAATTTTAATTTTTGTATACTTTAATTAGCTCAATGAAATTATTTTTTTTATTGATTTTGCGATATATTCTTTTGATATATCAGTTGTAGCTAAACATTTTCAGCTGATGGCATCTTCATTATTTCTGCTTCAAAATATATTCAATAAATCTAAGAAATGCATAATAATGTTAAAAAAAGAGGATGAGAGATAAATTCAAATAATAATAGAGAGTAGTAGGAGAAAAGAATATATCTAGAAGAAGTCGAAAACCTAATATATTATGTTGGGTTAGTTGGATTTGGTTCTTTTAGAAAATAGGGAATAATCCTGAGTTTATTTAGTACAATTAGTGTGTTAATTAATATTAAGTTTTGCACATTTGATTCAACTTTGAAAAAGAAATGAACAGCAAAAGTTATGGTGAATATTTTGTTTAATTTAGTGAAAAGTTAATTAAAAAATAATTGCAAAAGTAATCAAATATTTGTTTTATCAAACAATTATTTAATACCATTTAATTCCATATATTGGATGAATACCTGACTTTTTCGTTTTTTATTTGAATTCTTTTAACATACAAATTTCATGTTTTTTTTAAACAAATATATAAATTTATAGACAAATTGAAAAAGAAAAGGAATTGTAAAAAATGAAAAAATGGACAAATTATTTATAAAATTGACAAAATCAAATATAATGAGTTTTTTTGTTCTATTGTATAAATGTTTGTATTTTTTTTATTATTCTTAAGAAAAAACCCTTAAAAATTACATTTTTTTTTAATAAAAGAAACAATTAGTATTGGAAATTATTTGCTTTATAAGGTTTGAAAATTTTATTGAACAGTTCATCGTTGGGCCAACATAAATAGGCATTATTTTTCTAGCAACTTAAATATATAGAAAAAAAACTCAAAATAGTTATAAAGAATTTGATTATTTTGGTATAGTTTGCAAATAGTTTCAATTTGCTCTATTTGAAAATGTTCTTTTATATTGGTTAAAAAATTAATTATTTAATACTATTTTTTGAATTAATAATAATTAATTAATTAAATTAGAAAATAAAAGTTTGAAAAATGCTATTAATTAAATTCAACTTTGATCTAATGAGAGTTTGATTATTGAAAATTAGGTGACTTGTTCAAGCTGTCTAAACAACAAATTAGGCTATTGGGCTTGGATTTGGATCAAACCCAAAGTGAATCAAGTATTTCTCAAACCATTTTCATTAAATGAAAGTTTTCTTTAGTTTAATTACCAACATTCATAAATGGATTAATATCATTTTAAAAACATACATTTCAATCATTCAAAATTAATATCAAAGATTTGTATTTATATTTGTAAACATGATTAATTTTGAAACTTATGTATTTTTTAGAAACAACGATTAGGTGTAGTCTATGTTGCACTTAATAGTTATACTCCTTCTTTTTAAACCTAACAAATAAAAGAAAATTTTAAAATAAATCAAACTATGTTTCGATGTAACATGAGAAACATTGAAGATGCATGAAAGTATTCAAGTTAGGACCAAGGATGTTTTATGATGGTAGGCAGTATACGAGTTAGAGAGAAATAATTTTGCTAACCTTAGGGCGACGTCTAGGGGGCCTCGACCGTCTCAATTGAACCAATGCATCAGCATTAGCCACACCCAAAACAGCCGATTCGTAAGTCCCAAAATTATAATTAGCCATTCCTTCATTACACTCCACATTCACATATGCTTCAACCCAACTCGGCGTTGATTTTCCAACCCACTGCCTCAAATTGAATATCAAACCCAATTCCGCCTGAATTGAATCGAACCCACATCCAGAAACCACCAAACTCCCACTCTCAATCGCCCTCTCATCATACTTTGCCTCCATTCTCTCCATAAATTCTGGCTCCCCAAATACATCCAAGTAATCGCACCCGGTCTCCACACATGCCGCAACCACCTCCCCGTACCGGCGAAACGACCCGACGCAGTTCAAAATGAGCTTGGTTTTGAGTACAGAGGTGGCGAATGGATTGGGGTTTGGCGATATCGGAGATAAGGAGGGGAACGGGTGGCGGAGGCAGGGGATGAGCTGCCCATTTGGGGGCATTGGTGAGTTTGGCGTGGTCTCGTCCGGCAAGTGCGAGAGATTTGAGAGGAGAAGAAGAGGATGGGTTGAGGAATTTGAGAGCTTCACGGACAATGTACTTGCCTGTGAAACCAGTAGCTCCTAAGATTATGAGATCATAAAGAGGTGTGGAGAGAAGTAGTTGTTGAGGTCCTCCACTCATTGTGTGAGCCAAAGAAGATTCAAAGGATCTGTTTTGAGTTTCTTTTGAAGGTCTATAGTTTGTATATATAGAGTTTATAATGATTAAGGACGTATGATCTTTTAAAGATTGCTAGTAAACAACCAACAAAATTCTAGTTTTAATTTAGGAAAATTTTTAAAAATAGTAGATTGTACCATTTAATTTAACTTTATCAAACCTTGTGAAAAATAAATATTAAATTTAGAAATATCATGATATCCTATTTCACAATTTATTTATTTTTTATTTTAGTTACAATTTAAAATGAAATTATACTTTTTATTTTAATACAAATGTGAAAGAGATATCATTAGTATAAAAACAATTACAATTGATTCAATAAATAAATACCATAATTACATTAGAATTTTTTTTATAGAAAATGTCATCTGGTCAATTGTTAATTAATACTTAACAACTTAATTAATATGAATTATATTTAATAAATATTTAAAAGTTGGTTATATTTCTCCATATTTAATTTAAATTTCAATCCTCAGTTAATATGTGAAGAATTTTTTTGGTATTTTTATTAAAAAAAAAAAGTGAATGTACACTCAAGTCAGAAACTAAATTTTTTTATCTGTATTTATAATGAGTTGTAGTGTGAAGCCATCAAGAAATAATTCTTTGCATGACCATATATATTTTATAAATAATATTAATGAGTTATAAAAAAACAATATTATATATATGTTTATATTTTTAAACATCAAAATACCCCTAGATCTCACATTGTTTTGTTCACACATTTTCTGTCTTCACCATACTAAGTAAGACTCTCATGCTTTCATTGTCTATAGTCTTTGATTGTTGATACTCAGTTGTTGCACGGAGAAAAATACATTTTGTTAGTCATTAATAACAATTATTACTTTTGCAACAAAATTAAAAGTATTTTATGATTTCTTGTTCATCTTTCATTGCTTTCTTCTTTTGGCATGTTAATTTATAACTTGGTAGCTTCTTATTATCGCATTTCAAACACAATCCTTTGTAAACCTAACATTTGTCTTTTTTTTAATGGTCATACTTTGAGAATATTTTATGATTTTTTAATGTTGATGCATGTAAAGATTTTTTTATATATATATAATTATAAATTATAGATTTTAAATGTTTAATTAAAATGAAAATATTTTTCTCTAAAATGTTTAATTAAAGAATGTTTCCTCTGTCAACAAAATCTATATTCTAGAGGATAAGAGATATTAGGTTCAAATCTCAAATCTTTAATTTGTATTTAAAAGGAAAAATAGGTTCTATACGATAATCTACCTTTCGAAAAGCCAAAATTATATAAAAATATGAAAATTAATAAAAAGAAAGAAAAAAAAATGACAAACTAACGAATACGTAAGTTGTGAATATATCAAATAAATTTTACTTTTAAAAAAATCATTGTATTTAAGTTTGATTGAATCTATTAATTGTGATTAATTAGTTTATACTTTATTTATAATTAATGAACCAACAAATATTTCAACTGTTGTAAGTGAAAAAACTATAAGAATATAGAACAAATATGATGAATATATATATATTTTTTTGATAGAATTTAAATTTTTTCCATTTTGTAAATATTTTTATTTGAAAATGATTCAAAATTATATTTGAAGAAGAGAGTTAATAATGATTATTAGAAGCAATTAATAGAATTAGTCGCTTTCATAAAGATCTTATTAGTTATGTCTTAAATCATATTGTTTGAACGTTTTTCTCAAGATAAATTAATTAATGATAAAGATTATTAAATAATATTGTTAAATAACTCCCAAAGTTATTGTTAATTTTGATTACAAATTAAAGAGTATATTTAAATCAATTAAACTTAAACACCAAAAATAAAAAATGGAAATAATGTACTATCATATTGAATCAAGTAAGTTTAGCTTTAGCGAAATTAGATCATTCATAATATAGGAAGTACCTCCACAAATAGGCTTTTTTATTACTCATATATTACATAAATCTTCAATAAAAAAATTGTAGATATGACCTAAAAGATGTCTACTTGGCACAATGTTAATTACAATAATTGACATCCTTACTATCAAATTGAATCAACGAAAGAAATAGTTATATATAGTAATGTTTCTTTAGTTGATCGTTTTTTTTCTTCACAATGATGCATGATCATGAGATGTCATCATAATTAATCTTATTATATGTTTGTTCATGGGTGTATAATCCATCTTAAAGTCTTGTGCTACACACAAGCGTCCGGGTATAAGTGTACATGTGTTATGAGCTACCAATAAAGTAATAGTCTCTAAAAATGCTAAAGCAAGACCTAAAAGACCTTTATATCCATGCTCCAATTGTCTTATACTACTAGATATATGTACATGTGTATATATATAACGTATGGGATTTTATATAAACCCTAAAATTAAGTACACTTGAGAGTACCATGCAATGTATATGCGAGAATATATAACCTACCCCTACCCATGTAGAATGTTAGATAATTAGCATTGAAAAAATATGTAGAGAATTGGCACCCTAAACACTCATAAATAAATTCTAAATGACAACTAGAAGAAAATAACACAAATCCACTAAATCAAGTTTCATAAGTACCTAAAGAAAAATGTTAAAATAAATATTCTTATTGATCTTAAGTCCAAACAATTTAGTGGGATTTTATGTTTTAAAATTTAGATTTTATTTTGAGTATGGTCTAATTTAGTTTAAAAATGAAATACATTCTATTTTTTTTTTTAGTTTAAGTTCTTTGTAAATCTTTAATGGTTCATAGGTATTTTTTAAAAGTAAGAATATTTTTTAATTCTTTTGAAAATTTAATTTTTTTAAGAGTATTTTTTTTACTGGAGTTAGAAAGTTAAATAATATATATATATGTATTTTTTATAATTTAACCTAAAATGTATAATTTAAATGTGAGCTATAATGAAAATTTAAGAAAGAAAAAAAAAGTGAAGTTTTGTAAAGGAAAGCGACAGAGGGGTTTGAGCTAAGGGGAATCTACAACCTGATTTGGAGCTGTTCATCTTTGCTGAGAATAAGGACGACGGTGTCAGACACTCAACGTCACGATTCTAATTCTTAACTGTACACAAGACAGACTCCGAATCTCCAACACAACCCACCAATCCTCTTCCATTTACCTTTACCACCCACCCTCTCAGATTCCTCTTCATTTTTTTTCATTTTCTTTCCTCTCTTCTTCTTCTTTGTTTTTGTTTCAATGGAGGCTAAAGTTTTGGGAATTTCCCCTTCTCTTCACCCGGTTCGATTCCGCTCCGAGATTTCTCCATCCAGGTGTGCTTTTCCCATCCAGAATTGGACGCCCGCAAGGTGTTCGATGTATTGTTCCAGTATCATGAGATGGGGCTTTCGGCATTTTAAAGCTTCCTCCGCTTCCACCCGGTATGTATTTGACAACCCTTTTGAAGAATGTAGGTTATTTGTTTGTTTTTCTGTGACTATTCATGACTTTGGTTTCTGAATGTTATATTCAATTTTGCTTACTTTTTCACGTGATGTAAAAGCTTAAATTCTACAAAACTTTCCACTTTCGTTGGACGCTAGATTTATCACTTGGCCAGATGGTTATTAGTAAAGGCTTCCTGATTCGGGGCAAAATGTACTCAGTCCCTCTTGCTTAGAAGTTCTTTGAGGAGGAGGATGGGGATATTGCAAATTTACTTCAAATCCGGATGTTTTCCTGGGACTATGAGATTCCTGGATGTATCCAACAACTAGAAAGAGGCTAATAACATTATAATTAAATAAATTTTCCTTGTTTTTTGTTGTACATACTCAGTCAACCTGTATTTGTGCAGGTAGTATAACTTTTATGAGGTTCTGAACTAGTATACTCTAGGTTAAACAACAAAATATATCCCCAAACTTGGATATGGCCTTAATGTAATTATTTTTTAAAGGATTTTTTTTTTCATTGATGAAATGAAAAAAAGACTAGCTGTACATAAATTCCCAGGGAAGGAAAGCAAAAAACACCGAGAGAACAATGATAGAGTAAAAAATAAGCATCCAAAAAATAAAGTGAGCAAAGTGGCCCATAAATGATGTAAAAAGGTGCAACAGGAATTTGAGAAGGGGTAAGAGAGGCTGTCGCCCTTGATTCTATTGGACATTAAAAAGTTCTGGCCCTCCTAATGAAGCTCACTGATTAGACCATTTTAGGCCCATTTATTTTTCTCTTCACATATTATTAGGACCCAATATGAACAGAATTTGTTATTTTCTTCCCGATACCAAATTCCAATAATATTGGATTCTTATAATATGGACGTAGAGGAAGGAAAAATAAACCTAAAAAGGCCTAAACGGGTCTAATTAGCTGTTTGCTGACAACAGAAGTAACACCCAATGGTTGCTTAAACTATGTTTTTGTGACATTTTATTTTTTATCAACCTTCCGTTTTCTTTTCTAACGTCATGAATAATTAGTCCTTTCTCCAATAGGCATGTTATTATTTTGTTTATTATAAATAATAACAAAGCTACATAGAATTATTAATCAAAGATTGAGAAAATATTTGAGTCTTTTTAGACTTCTCGGACAATGAAATAATCAAAGTTCATCAACTAAAGTTATGAACAAAAC
>JBBPDI010000020.1:23914387-23938247 GCA_037974545.1 Cucumis variabilis
TTATTTTTTATAAAATAAAAAATAAGTTATAAAATAATAATAAAATAATACAAAATAATAATAACTAATAAACTAAAAATGAGAAATGGGCAATAATGTCGTTTTTGAAAATGCAGATGATTAATGTCGATTTTAAACCGACATTAAACCTCTTTCATTAATGTCGATTTAAAACCGACATTAATCATCTGCATTTTCAAAAACGACATTAATGCCCATTTCTCATTTTTTCTACCTCACATTAAATGTCAGAATTCTTGTAGTGATAAAAAATAAATAGTGACATAATATATGTTACTAAAAGTATATCTTTTTCAGCATGTAATGTTGTGTTGCTAAAATTTTTAGCTACGTGGATTCAACGACAATCCTAGTGATGAATGGCTCTGCGTTGCTGATAATTTTATCAAACCAATAACAATAAACTGGACAAGTCGTCCCTAAAGTGCAAACATATTGCAAAATTGACAATTATAACCCCTCAACTTTAGGTTTGGAAGATTGTCCCCCTTTGAAAAAACTAGGAATTTTAGATCCTTAATTTTCATTAGATACGCCAAACTACCATTTTCCCTTCAAACATTGGAGAAATTCAAAAGTCTCTGCCTTATTTCTTCCTTTTTTTTCCCCAATCGTTAGAGTTCTAACACTAACTTGGGATTTTTCTCAACTTTTTTCATCTAAAGTTCATCAAATCATGTCTCTTCCACGTAAATTATCTCAAATCCCACACAGTACCGTTTCACGATTAAGGTTCACTTTTTGAAATGTCATGTTAGGCGTAATTTTTAATCTCTCTAGTGTTTCTCCATTTTCTCCTATCAAATTCAATATAAATTAATTATAGAGTTGAATTAAAGTAACCGCAGTCAAGTTAAGATTTGTTAAGCTGTTTAAACCTTGTCTCTCTTCAACTAAAACATTTGAGGTTTGAATCTTCAACTCGAAAAAAAAAAAACGTGGGCACTCCAATCATTTCACTATTTTTTTTCTTTCTTTTTAATCATTTCCTATAAGAAAATATTTTGAATATATCCTCACACACCCACATGTTCTAGTTGTAAAATAACGTTGTGTGTGCAAAATTGAAAGCCTTTCAATTATTGTGAGAGAAGGTTCATAGACAGAGTAAAATTGCTTTTGTAGGTGTGGAGCAGCCTTTTAAAAATTTTCATAAAAGTATGGTTTAAAGCAAATTTGGTCTTATCATTTCATTTGATGCTACTATCACTTTAAAACCCTCTTATACTTTTGAATTTCCTCTTCATCCTATCATTTGCAATTGAGGCATGGGAAATTGAGGACACAAAAAATATGGCTGAATTTCTATGGACTTTTGCTGTTAAGGATGTTTTGAAGATTGTGAAATATGGAGCAGAGAAAATTGTTGTGGCATAGGAGTTGGAGACTGAGGTGTCACTGTTGAGAGAGAAGTTACACGATGCTGATACAAACTTAGAAAACGTCAGTAGAAAGAAATCACACGCTGGTAATTCTGTGAAGAGATGGGTGGAAAAACTTGATGTGGAATTCTGTGAACTAGTTGATGTGGAACCTGTCATAGAAACAGAGCTTGCTCTCAAACAGATTCGAGAGACGCCCTCAATTCTTGGCTTCCAAGTTAAAGGAAGGGACGCTGAAGTTTTTGAGCTACTTAAATTGGAGATTGACTCTACCAATGAACATCATATGTATGTGATATCCATTGTTGGAATGGTGTTCTTGGCAAAACAACTTTGGCCAAGAAGATCCTCAATCATCATACCACTAAAGGACATTTTGATAAAACTATACGGGTTTGTGTGTCAAAACCATTTATCGTCAAGAAAATTTTGGAACAAATTTTTCAAGGTTTAACAAATACTTGTAGTGGGTTGGAATCCAATAAGGAGGCCTTGCTTGGGAGGCTTCGAAAGGAGATGCAAGACAATAAATTTTTTCTTGTGCTTGACGATGTTTGGGATAATGGAAAACAATTTTTGTGGGACGAGCTTAGTGGCTGTTTGAAACATATTGTTGGAAAATCTAGAAATATTATTATGGTGACCACAAGCAATATAGAAGTAGCAACCATGGTGGAGCCAATTTCTATTCATCGTAAAAAATTATTCTGATGATCAATTTTGAGCATTGCTTAAAGAAAGTACAAATGCTAATCAGCTGCGGATGAATTTGAAGTTAGAGATTATAAAAGAGGAGTTGGTTAAAAAATTGGGTGGTGTACCTCTCGTTGCAAAAGTTCTAAAGGGGCAGTCAAATTTGAAGAAGTTGAATTTAAAGAAGGTGATTACGAGACCTAGACGATGAAAGTTGAAAGCACTGCAAGGAACACTACTTCATTAGAGGACAAATTGTTCATATTAAAATTAAGTGTAGATTCTTTACCAAATCCTGTATTGAAGTAGGCATGTCTACTGCACAAATTTTCCGCAAGATTTTGACTTTGAAAAAGATGATCTAATTCAAATGTGGATAGCACAGGGAATTATCCAACCCGAACAAGAAAGAAAGAATTTGCTAATGGAGGATGTTTGGAGAACTATACTTCTTATTATCTCGGTCCTTATTTCAAGATGTCACTAAGGATGGGAGTTATATAAATGTCACCTTTAAGATGCATGATATTGCCTGTGCAATTTTGAGTCAGATTATTTGCAATGATAAACTGTTTGATTATTCGACTCAAGGTGACTTTGTTTACGTGTTTTAAAACATAGTTGGCTTCCAAATCCTTAAACAGACAAGTTGATAAATTAGACATTTCAAAATGTTATGTAAAGGGGTTTCCAATTGAATCTCTTTCTCTTCTTTATAATTTACAAACGCTAAAGCTTGAATATGTTAAAAGTAATTGTCTACCCAAAAATTTGAGCAAATATGTTAATCTAAGACATTTAAAATTTGAAAATTCTGTCGATATGAATTATGCCTTCAAATATGGGCAGCTTGGTTTGTCTTCAAACATTGCCTGAGTTTGAGTTGGGTTCAAGAAAGATTGTAAAATAGAAGAGCTTGGACCATTGAAAAACCTGAAAAGTAAACTAACTCTTAAAAATCTTTGGAGAGTGCAAAATAAAGATGAAGCTATGGCTTCAAAATTGGTGGAAAAGAAGAACTTACATCATCTAATCCTAAAGTGTTCCAAATTTGATAAAAGAGAAAGAAGATGATGAAGATGGTACAATATAAGTGTTGGAAGAACTTTAACCACACAAAAATCTACAATCATTAGAAATCATTAGTTTTCGAGGGAAATTTTTTGCCTACTTTTATTTTTTGTTGAAAATTTAGTGAAGATACGTTTGGCACGGTGTGAAAGATGTGAAGTGCTTCCCATGCTTGGACAGTTGCGCAATTTAGAGGAACTTGAGATAACCTACATGGATAGTGTGAGAAGTATAGGGAATGAATTCTATGGAGTTGACTTCAACCACCGGAATTCTGTTCCTTTTCCACAGTTAAAGGAACTTCATAATTGTTAGATGATGAAGCTAGAGCAATGGGATGAAGCAACGGTGGTTCTTGCATCAAATCTCTTTGGATGTGTAAAAAGAGTTTCGATTTGAAGTTGTAAACCATTGGAAAAATTGCCAAGTAAGTTAGAAGGTTGCAATTCCCTTGAATATTTGAGTATCCGTGGTTCTAATTTGATGCTTAAATGTGCAAACTTTGCACAAATTATATCATTTAGAGATTAACGGGTCGAAATAATTACAGCTTTAAAGATAGATTTGAAGGAAGCACAAAATAACCATGCCTCTTGTAACAACCCAACTTTTCGTATTAAGCTGAAGTTGTTGCTTTGACACTAGACTCGTATTTTAAACATAAAACTTGATAATTTAAATGAAAATAAAATTTAACAACATCAAAGAGTCTTTAGACAGGCCCTATTTCAAATAAATTTAAAGGTTTAAAACTATCGTTTATAAAAATCAAGAAATAACAGTCATCAAAGTCATGAAACTCAGTCCAATCTCAAATACTAAGGAAAACAAAATATTTAACAGAAGCAATTTTTGAAAGACATTTTCCTTATGCAATCACGTCTCCTTCTTGTCCCTCGTCAGTCTGCCTCTCGTGATACTTTTGCCTGAAAAGTTAAACATTAAAGAGTGAGTATAAACATATCCAGTAAGGAACCCACTACTAGTCCCGATAGGAGAAAAATAAAAACTATTAACTTCCTATTGGGGGTATCCTACACTTTAACAGTCTTGTGATCCTGTAGGATACACATATTCAGTCTAATGCTCCGAAGGACGCACATATCAGTCTAGTGCTCTGCAGAAAGCACATATTAGTTTAGTGCTCCCAAAGGATGCACAACAGGTGGTGATCCCGTGAGACACCTCCAAGGCACATTATCCAATAGACAAAGCTAACAATTTCCCCTCAGTCAGTTCTAAACATTTGAGCAGTTCATTCGTATTAGAGTCCAACTACCCCATCATATAATCATTTCAGTTCAACACACTTACAGTCAATTTACTCAACTTTATCACAATATCAATCGGTAGTAAAACGACACATCTGACAATCAAGCTATATACATAACGCTCCTTACAGTTCACAAGTACTTTGTCCATACTTTAATATACTAATCACCCATTCTAGGCGTTAATCATCATGTTCACATAAGCATATTAGACAGTCATACTCTGCTTTTGTCATCACATCTTCATCTATATATACATATATATATCTGTCAACCATATTGTACATTTATCATCATGTCCACGTCAATATATATATATTCGACAATCATACTCAATTCAGAGGTATCCATACGGTTAACATATTTCAAGTCTATTGTAGTTCAGAGATATCCATACAGTCAACATATTTCAAATCTATTGTAGAGTCCAGTAGTAGAAACCCCTTATCTTAACTTTACTTGAGCTTCTTTATCAAACTAAAGTGCAACGAACCAACCTAAGCATAATTGAACAGAAATCAATCACTTCCACAAACAATTTCCTCCATTCAATTCATCCTATAAGTAATTTCTACAACTTATCCCAAAAGTGGAGAATCAAACTCCAACAAAGCTTTTGGCGAAACTCAAGGATCCTAACACCAATTCACCAATGTCGCCTTCAAGAATAAACATCAATTCGACCAATTAAACAGATATCACACCTCAATGTATTTACAACGAAGAACCTTAAAACCCTTCAATTTCATCCTTACCAAATGAACTTACAAAAAGGCAGAGGCAGCGGTACACAAGACTAGAGCAAAAGAGAGCGTGCAACAAATTTGAGCATGGGTCGACTTACAATCCGCAGCTGGATGAGAGGAAATCGCATGCCGCTTGGATCTGATGCTTTTAGATCGGGTCGGACTTGAGTTCACAACAGGTAACCAAAGGCGGCTACTTCACGATCGGCAGACAAAGGACGCGGTGACCCTCCATGATGCGCGACTGTCAAACTCGAGAGGAAACAGATCTAGGTCAGTCGGCTAAGGCAAACGTTTTGGCTGAGGGGCGCGACGGCTTATATAACGTTAAGTGGATACAAACATGCGAACGAGACGTTACAGCTTGGGTGACAAGAGTTGCAATGGTTGGAGGCTCATAGGGGAGACGACGGGCTTCACGATCGAGAGAAGGGAAAAATATTTTTACTTTTTTTAAAGAAAAATAAGAGAAGAATTTATTAATAATAATAATTTTATTATTATTATTATTATTATTACTTTATTAAATAAATTTGTATTTCTCTTCTTTTAAAAAAAATCAATAGTATAATAACACCCCTAAAATTTAAAATCTTTAAATAATAAGATAATTTGATTAAAATAAAATACCTTAAAATCTAGGGTGTTACACCTCTCTATCAAAGTTTGTCCGTTCCGTTTACTCATTTCAGGTACAAACGCTCTTGATGATATTCTAAACAAAGAGAAAGTTAAGAAAGACAAACACGACGTAGATTTTCATGATGAAAGCTCAACATCAAAATCAAGTCCTACAGTGGTTGTCTGTGGCTTTGAAGGAAAGACTACCGATTCTATTTCTAATCCAGGTGAAATATCCAAAGATGAGCCTAGCAAACAGGTTCACTCTAATAAAAAATGGATTTGTCAATACTTTGGAAAACCATGACATATTATACCATTATGTTATAAATTCCATCATCCAAAAAAATTCTCCCCACTTCTGAAAGATTTTCTCTTCAAAAAAATTGGTTGAAAAAACAGGATTTCTCTCTAAGTTTGCCTGGAAAAGAAAAGAGGCACCTCGTAAAAATGTGTGCAATGTGGCCTTTACTACTATCCATTCACTAAACTATGAAGACTAGTATTTTGATATCGGATGCTCTAAACACATGACGGGCAACTTTCTTCTTTTCTCTGACCTAGAACCTAGCAAATGAGAACAAGTCACATTTGGGGATATGTTAAAGGAAATATTGTGGGGAAAGGTAATATAAATCACTCAAGAGCTCCGTCTCTCAAAGATGTAAGACTTGTTGAAGGTCTCTCAACAAATCTCATCAGTGTTAGCCAACTATGTGATCAAGGTTACTTGGTTAATTTCTCCAAAGAAAACTATGTTGTTCTGGATTCAAATAAGCATATCATTATGACGATCACCCAATTATCTAATAATTGTTATCACTGGAACAATGATAGCAAGAGTCTTGTGTGCAACTTATACAGGTCAGAACAAACAATGCTCTAACATAAACGACTTGGTCACACGAGTGTTACCTATATTTGTAATACATTGAGGATTGATGCAGTGCAAGGAATACCGTTGTTGAGGTAATTATCTGACATTTTATATTTAGAATGTCCAGCTTTAAAGCAGACCCAAACCTCACATAAATCTGGTAAACAAAGCTATACCAATCAAATTTTGGATCTTCTTCACTTGGCCGTATGAAAGTAGAAAGTCTTGGAAAGAAAAAATATGCGATTATGATTGTTGATGACTTCTCCAGATATACATGAGTAAAATTTATCAAGAAAAAATCTAACACGTTTAAAGTATTTCATTCTCTACATCTTCAAATTCAACGTGAACATGATAAATATGTAATAAGAATAAAAAATGATCACGCAAGAGAGTTTAAAAATTCCATGTTCTTTGAGTTCTACCAATCTAAAGGAATATTTCAAGAATTTGTGGCTCCCTTGACTCCTAACAAAATGGAGTGGTTGAAAGAAAAGATAGAACCCTTCAAAAAATGACTCGTGTAATGTTACTTACAAAATCTCTCCCATTATATTTTTGGGCACAAGCTCTTAATAGTGCTTGTCATATTCATAATAGAATTGCCCTACGTCCTAGAATCTCTCTTACCAACTACCAACTGTGGAAAGGTTGCAAACTTAATCTTAAGTACTTCCATATCTCTGGAAGCAAATGTCACATTCTAAATGACAAAGAATATCATCAAAAATTGGGTTCCAAGTCAGACAAAGGTATTTCCTTGGGTTATTCTCCAAAGAACAGAGCCTACGGAATATTCAATAAATGAACCAGAACTATAGTTGAATCTGTAAATGTGATTGTTTATGGTTATGAAGATCTTACAGAAAATTATCTAAATGATTCTAACTTTGATCAACCATCAATGGAGCATAAAGCTCCTGTTGACTCTAATGTCACTACCGAAGGTACCAGATGAACCAATTCTGAAAGCCATCTGTTAAAGTTTCAGCACTACGGATGTCTAGAAAACTCACCAATGATTGACAATTGCTTACCCACTGACTCGAATTCTAAAGTATGAATTGAAGATCATATCAACATTATCTCCACTCATAGCATTCCGTCTACTCTTGTTTAAAAGAATCATCCTTGCTCGTATATAATTGGTAACATCAGCAGCAAAATCACTACTAGAAAAAAAGAAAGAAAGGATTATGCAAAGATTGTGGCAATGTATGTTTTACGTCCTCTATTAAACAGAAAAATATTGTTGAAACTTTTCAAGATGATCAATAGGTCATGGCAATGCAGGAAGAACTTCTTCAATTCAAGTGTAACAAGGTTTGGGAGCTTGTCTCTGAACCAACTAATGTAAATATTATCGGTACAACATGGATCTTCAAGAAAAAATCGGATGAGAAAGGTAATGTAATGAGACACAAGGCCCTCCTTGTGGCTCAAGGATATGCTCAAATTGAGGGTATTGATTTTGGTGAAACCTTCACTCATGTTGCTCGTCTTGAGGCCATTCGTCTCCTTTGTGGTCTTATGTATATTCGAAAGATTAAACTGTTCCAAATGGATGTCAAGAGTGCCTTTCTTAATGGATATATCTTTGAAGAAGTAGTTTATGCATCTTAACCCAAAGGTTGACCATGTTTACAAATTTCACAAGGCACTATATGGCTTTAAGCAAGCTCCTCATGCTTGGTATGCCAGATTGTCTGAGTATCTTGTAACCAAACGCTTCTTCCATTGCAGTTCTGATAAAACTATGTTTGTTTAAAAGCATGGTTCTTCCTTCGTAGTGGCTCAAGTCTATGTTGACATTATCTTCTGTGACATCCTTATTCACTGATCTCTGAATTCATTGATCTAATGAAATAAGAATTTGAAATAAGTATGGTTGGAGAACTGTCATTTTTTTGGGTCCAAATTGCTCAATGTGACACTAGAATCTTCGTGTCTAAGGAGAAATATGCTCACAACTTAATCAAGAAGTTTGATCTAACCAATGTAAAGACTAAATGAACTCCTGTTGCTACTCACCTCAAATTCTCCAGAGATAATCTAGGAGAAAAGGTTGATGAGAATCTATATCGGAGTATCATTGGCCGCCTACTGTATCTCACGGTTAGTCGTCCTGATATTGCATTTTTCGTTGGTGTTTGCACTAGATATCAAGCTGACCCTCGTGCCTCCCATTTACATTGTGTGAAATGCATTTTGAAATATATCTCAGGCACTATTGATTTTGGCCTTTAGTACACTTTCAACACTATATTTGTTCTGGTTGGTTACTATGATGCAGATTGGGCAGGTTGTGCTAAAGATCGCAAAAGTACCTCTGAAGGATGCTTCTTCCTCGGCAATAATCTTATTGTCTGGTTTAGCAAGAAATAAAATTGCATCTCTTTATCTACTTGTAAGGCTAAATATACTGCAGCCGGAAGTAGCTACACTCAACTTCTGTGTATGAAGAAAATGTTGTCGGAATATGACATTCTCCAAGACATCCTGTTACTTTAGTGTGACAACCTAAGCGCTATAAACATTTCCAAAAACCCTGTTCAACACAATCGCACCAAGATTATTAACATCACTTCATTCGTGAACTTGTCTAATCGAAAGCAATACCTCTGGAACATGTTCAAGGCTCAAACCAGTTAGCTGACTTTTTTACTAATCCTCTAGAAGTTAATATCTTTGAAAAACTTTGTGTTGGGGTTGGTGTCTGTCGCTTCATAATTTAACAATTACAGTCCCTAGTAGTTGGGCCTTCTATCCGTTCTGTTTTGGTCCAATATACGTTGCCCAACATACAAGGAAGTTATTTCAATTCAAATATTCCATACACACAGTCGCTTCATCTTCGACATGTGTTTCTCTCCTTGATAGGGTGGTTTCCTCTACTTAACTTGCTTTCGCTCTCAACCATAGTCGCCACCCAAACAAAGTTTTATCAACCTGTTTTTCCTACTATGTCAAAGCCTTCAGGTTCTACTGTTCCATCTGGCAACCCCCCAAGATTCAAGATGATTCTAGCTCGAAATCCCTTAAGAAGACTTTGTAAAATCAGTGAAATTCCAAAATCCTCCTCCTTTGAGTCTGCCTCTTCCGTGCATAGAGTCTCTCCAGCACACTCTTCTTGGCCCTCTCCTTCTTCGAGCAAGGTTTCTGGCAAGTCTCACTCTATAGTCCAAGGTATCGAAACCTTTCATATGTCATCATCAAGTCGTGCTCGGTTTCATGTTTCTGACTCTAAATTTGTTGAGACTATTGTTCTTGATTATGATTCCTCCAGTGAAGAAAATGTGATACTCTCTGATATGTTAATGAGAAAAGCCTCTACAAGTGTTTCTCCTCGAAAGGTTCCACCAGCTATTAGAAGTAAGACTTTTATTGTCTCTGGTCTTTCTAATGCTGATGATCTATAACAGCTTTGTTTGGATCCTCATATGTTACTCGTTGTACTCCTTCCATGGGATCTGTTCTGGCCTTTTCTGGTCCTACCTCATCTCATCCTAAAAAATCCACAGATACCACTATTGAGGACATGTTTGCCAAATTTTCTCGAGACTCAAAAGGACCTAATATTGGTGCTCAACTGCACTTATTATCTGCTGACACCACTACTGAGTTAGCTCCTCATCTAGGTTTTACTTCTACCTCTATTCTTGATCCTCTCTAGGTAAGTGATGAACTCAACACTCCTAGAACCAAACCAACTACTACTAAATCGGTCCCTAACTCCAAGTCTGGCCCTTCAGAGTTCCAAGTTCGAGTTCCCTCCCGTGGGCAAAAAGTTGTTACCACTAAGTCTGGTCGCCACGAGCTCCCTTAAAATGTTCCTACAGTTCCGTTTGACAGCATCTCTTTTCACTTTGAAGACGGTGTTCTCAAGTGGAAATATGTAGTACAACATCGTATTGTTGATGAATCCAAAATTTCTGATCAGTATCATTCATGTTCTACTGTAGTTGATCTAATTGCTTCTGCCGAACTCCTTCCTACAGTATCTGTTGTTGATAATTTCTATCCAAAACTAATGTGTGAGTTAGTTGTAAATCTTCCTACTGATCTCAATGATCAGGACACGCCTGACTATCACAAAGTCCATGTTCGTGGAAAATTCTTTAATTTGTCTTCTGCCCTGTTAAATACTTTTTTTGAACATTACTCTACCTCCTAGCTTTTCTGTATCTCTACCGTCTTTGGAACATCTTATGTTAGAATTATCTAGTGGATCTGGCCGTCTGATGGTCAGTTTCCTATACTGAAATTGAGTATTAAATATGCTATCCTTCATAAAATTGAGATAGCAAACTGGCACCCCACTTCCTATCAATCAACCATCTCTACTACATTAGCACATTTGATCTATCAGATTGGGACTCGCGCTCAAGTAGATGTTGGTGAGCTTATTTTTCAACATATTTTATGCCATGCTGACACGTTTGGGGTAAACATTCCCATTTGTTTCCCTCTCCTCTTGTGGGGTGTTTTTTCTATCTCAGCACCCATATATCATTCCGGAGTCGGATGTTGTTGGCCCACCTCCAAAGATCCTAAAGCTGAGTTATAAACTATTTCAACGATCTCATGTTCCAGATCCTCCTCACTTCTTTCAACCTCCTAAACTTGGTTCCTCTAAAGTTTTTTCGGTTCTACATGTTCCTTCTTCTGACCTTCACTTGCCAAGGGAGTTAGCCACTCATATACTTCAACTATTGACTGAATTTAGAGACTCGTTCTATCAGTATTGATATTCAATCTCATACTGATGCTATTGCTGCTTTGACAAGTCGCCGTACTGCCATCAACTCTGCAATTCATGCTATTCACAATCTTCTTGATGGACAATCCACAAACCGTGCTTCGTAATCCTCTTCAACATGTAGAGGGAGTTGGTGATGGTTCTTCTATTTTCTCTTTTTGCCTAACCCATTTTTAGTGTAACTCTGAATGTTGCAAACACTGTTTTGTTATGGCTTTTGGTTCTATATTATTTTGTGCATGTCTGAGCAAATCAAGGAAGCTGGTCCCAAAGGGGGAGTTTGTTGAAAAATCTGTGGGCCTGCGTATCTTTTTGTTTAGGACTTTTCCCGTTTTCAGTGGTGGCAAAAATAGAATGTTGGAAGGAAGGTTTTCAGAAAGAATTTCCTATGACTCTAGATATTATTTTATTCTGGATACTATTTTTCCTTTCTTACTTTCCTTTCTTTCTTGTAAAGATTCGGTGTTGGAAGTTTCTTTATAAGTCGGGTCCATTCATCGAGTATGTGTGTGCCTAAAAAGAAAAGTGCTAAAAGTAATTACATTGCTCTGCAGTTGTCTTAAGAAAAGGACGCTGTGTTATCTTGATCATAGTTCTACCGGTTAAGTGAGTTTTGTGTTATTTCGACAGATTGTAAGTTATCTTTTGATAATGTATTTAGTAGCTGGTTGTTTTTAATGTGAAAGATAAACCTAAGTTAGCAAGCATATTATAGAAATGTTATGTTGAAATCTGATGAAGTTAAAAAAATCAGGAGGAGACACTTTTGATTAACTTTATGGTATGATGATTAAGGTCGAAGTTTTGTTTGTCAAAATCTATCTTTAAATTGTAGTGATAATACGATTTGTCGTATCACGATTAGTACTGAGTGAATAAGTTGATTGTGATTATGATTTGGATTGAATATGTTTATTATGATTGAACATTATCAAAGTAATAAGATATTTGATCATGGATCAAAGGATCCCAGACGTAGATATTGAGTCATTGAATTGGGTTAGCAATGTTAGATGTCTCTACTATCTCTACTTAGTGTTCTTGTAGTTTCTTCTGTTGCTAACTGTGAAAGACTAGCTCAGATTTAACAATAATGTCACTAAAGACTGTTTACTTCTTTTATTCCCAGGTTATTTTTTAGTCATTCCTTGATGGAGGAGAATATGATGAAGACAATAAAGTGTTGGAAGGACTTCAACCGCACAAAATTCTTTCATCATCGGAAATTGGTGGCTTTCTAGGGATGGTTTTTGCCTAATAGCATTTTTGTTGAAAATTTAGCTGAGATAATTGTTTCATGCTGTAAATTGTGGAGAGCTTAGCTTCCAATGCTCGTACAATTGCCCAACTTAAAAATACTTAAAATGTAAATGAAGTATAGGGAATGAGTTCTCTATGGAATTGAGTCGAATAATTAACCACGGAAGTTCTTTTGCTTTTCCACAGTTGAAGAGACTTTATAATAACGGGATGAAGACGCTAGAGCAATGGGATGCGTTGATGTCCAAAACTACAAATCTTTATAAAGGAGAGATCTAAACTTTCCCATCTTTCAAACAAAAGCCTTGTTAGTATAAATCATAATTCAGGACTTTGTTATTTTTGTTTTGTTTGTTTTTCTTAAAATTTTACAATCTTTTTCATCCAACATTTGTTTATCTTGTAATATGGTTCCATTCTTCTTCAGTTTTATTTGAAGTCTCCCCATCGATGAGTTATTATTATTTTTATCTCATTTTTGTATAGTTGAATATGAATAATGTTCGTTAATAATATTTTTTATTATTGTGGACTGTTAACTTTGAATTTGACCAATGGTTTTTTATTATTTTTCTTTACCCCAAAAATATTTTAGATGAACTCACCCTCCTCGATCTGTTCTTAGAAAATTTTATATAGTTCCCTGACACATAGCTTTCTATAAAAGCCTTGAATTTCGATTAAGTCATAAAAAACATCTATACATTATTGTTGAAATATCAACAAAATGGTATGAATATCGTAGCATAAGTATTTCCTTTTTTTTTTTTTTTTTTTTTTTTTTTTGGAAAAAGATACCGACCCAGCATCCTCACTAGGTCAAGCCAATTTTTGCTATGGCATAAGTTTTTTATGTTTTGCCATGATTGATTCCACCTTTTTCAGAATAGTTGGTCCTTTTTTTCTCTATATAATTGGTTTTGCTATAAAAAGTAATTTACCACCCATTTTGAAGTAATAGATAAGGAGGAGCAGTATAAAAAATAAAGCAGACCATTAACTATTTATGATTTTCTTCCTTTACATCATTTTCTGTCTCTCCCTCAACCTCACCACAAACTTTATTAGAAAAATTACGGTATTTTGTTTTAATCATTGAGTTTTGATTTGGGTTACATTCGGGAATTTGAGTTTTTAAATCAACGATTTTACATATGAGGTTTGTAGTTGGTACAGCATTATTGCACATAGGACCTACTTTTATATTAGTTTTTTTTTCTAGAATTTGACCACTTAACATGGTATGTCAATTTGTTCATGAGTCAACTACCTATCAAATCAATTAACAATTTAAAAGTAAATGTGTATTTTTCACTTTTTTTTATTTTTTTTTATTTTAAACATAAGAAACTAAATTATCTCTTTTGGAAACTTCAGGTAAATTTTGCCATAAAATATTTTGTGTGTAATTTTTAAATTATTAAACTTAAACAAACATTAATTTAAAATTTTCTCTCTATTATTTCACATTTCTGAATGACCCAAGAACATTCACAACTCAAGGCAACCCAATCCTAAAAGGCTTAATTTAAACTCCAATTGAAAGGTATTGGGTGTTTACGACTGTCCAGAAATAAGAGGTAAAGAATAGCAGGAGAGGGGTAAACTTTCCGATCTCCCAATTAGACTGCAGGTTTATGGAGACAAAGATATGTAAGTCTCTTATCTGTAATTGTTTTTTTCCTTTTGTTGAGTATATATTTTTGTCAATTAAATATTGTTTTCGAAAACTATTTATTAACCAACCAAATCTTTCTAAGATATAGGAAGTTCTGGTTGTTGGAGGTTTCCTTTACAAAATGAATTTATGATTTTGTTGAAAAAGATCCTTGGGAATGATATATATTCGGATCTTCTTGCTCGTTTGGTTTTACGAAAAATAGAGCATAAGTGTTCGAGACCATTGAAGCGTCCGTGAAAGCAAGTCATCCGTGATCAGGTGACTATTGTTTTATGATGACTTAATATAGTTGCCCATGAAGTTACTGTGCATGAATTGAGCACAATGTGAAGAGAAAGAATATCTACAGGGAACTTTGAATTGAGGGATCAATTCAATAATTTAGGGGGAGCCTGATATTATCTTTACAAGATTCATGTGATATTCAGGGGAAGCCTGAAGTTTGTAATAGTTACTGTATTAACTATTGTCTATGTAGCTAGTGAGATTTGTTACTGATTATGAATCTTAATAATATTCTTGATCTGAGCTAAGAGGCTCTCTAGACGTAGGCACGTTTGTAGAACTGGGTTACCAAAGTGCTGTGCAGTTTATTTCTGTTTGCCTTTAGTTAAACTTGTAGTTAAATACATGTGGTATAGCTAAAGAATATCTTATTGTTTTTCAATTGGTATCAGAGCGGGTTCGATAGTTATGGACACACAAAGAGAAGGTACCAAACCTACTCGACCTCCAATCCTGGATGGAAAAAATTACTCGTATTGGAAAATTTGTATGATATCATTTCTGAAAACCCTGGATTCAAAGGCTTGGAGAGCAGTGAAAGTGGGATGGACTCCTCCTATGATAACTGTAGATGGAAAGTCTGTACCAAAACCTGAGGAAACCTAGACAGAACCAGAAGAACAGGTGTCTCTGGGTAATGCTAAAGCTCTAAATGCGATCTACAATGGAGTAGATTTGAATATGTTTAAATTGATCAATTTGTGTGTCTCTACACAAGATGCATGGAAAAGACTCGAAGTAGCGTTTGAAGGAACGTCCAAAGTTAAGACATCTCGGCTTCTACTATTGACCACCAAGTTTGAATCGTTGAGAATGATGGAAGAAGAGAACATAACTGAGTACAACGTACGTGCTCTGGAAATTGCAAATGAATCATTCAATCTACGTGAAAAGCTTCGTTAGTCCAAAAAGTTTTGAGATCTCTTCCCAGGATATTCGATATGAAAGTTATTGCGATTGAGGAAGCACATGATGTGTCTACACTCTCCCTGATGAACTGTTTGGTTCTCTCCTTACATTCAAAATTACTTTGGCTGATCGTGTAGAAAGTAAGGGTAAAGGACTTGCGTTTTAATTCGTTCAAGAAGATGATCTCATTGAAAAAGGGAAAGCCCCTAATGAGCAAATTAATGAGTCAATCACTCTGCTTACCAAGAAATTCTTGAATGTAATTAAAAAAATGAATAGCTCCACCAATCCTGGTTCTCATAATTGATCTCCGAATAATTTTAAGCGACGAGAATTTAATCAGTCTAACACCAGAGAATCTGAAAGTTCATTTGGCAGAGATTGCAGGTCGTTCAAATGTCGAGAATGCAGAGGTTACGGTCACTATCAGGTCGAATGTCCAATTTATCTAAGAAGGCAAAAGAAGAGTTTTGGAACAACATTATCAGATGAGGATTCAGAAGGTATGGTTGAAGAAGAAGGGTTTGTAAGTGCTTTTATCAGCATCGCCTCAAACTGTGAAGGAGAGTGTGAATATCAGTCGGGTGCTAACATAGATCATTTTACTACTGAAAACATGTCATATAAAAAAATGAAATCATTATGGGAAGAGGATACTACAGTCAGGGTTGTTCAAAAAGAGAAAATTTAAGAATTAATGGCTAAGAATGAAAAATTATTGTTAGTAATCTCGACTCTGTAGCAAAATCTCAAGGAATCCCAAACAAACTATGATCAGCTGGAAAAGTCAGTGAAGATGTTAAATTCTAGTACTTAATGTCTCGAACACATATTGATTCTAGGAAAAATTGGCTCTGGTAAGGAAGGCCTAGGCTACAGTGGTTCAGTAAATCAGAAGAAACATGACACCAAGATTGTGTTTGTCCCAGGAAGATCAGGTATAACCAGAGAGATGCGGAGTTCTCAAAGGGGCAGTAGACGTCGTTCATCCTCAAAATCATGGGTTTGTCATTTTTGTGGCAAGAAAGGGCATATTAAACCTTTTTGCTATACAATGATGAACAAAAGTAGTTATAAATGGAGGATAGCCCTGAGTTTTGATAATGAGAAAAGTCAAAAGTCGGCCTATGAGAACCAAAGAAGACACATTGCAACAAAGCTTTGGAGGGTTAAACAACATCCAGAGAAAAGTAATATAGCATGTACATCAATTCAAATATCTCAAGAAGACTGATTTTTTATAGTGGATGTTCCAGGCATATGACGAGAAATTTCTCTTACTTCACTAACTCTATTGATTGTTCCTCTGGTCATGTGACATTTGGGGATGGAGCTAAGGGAAGAATTCTTGCTAAGGGTGATGTGGCTGGACAACATCTTCCTAGTTTCAGAGATGTGCGGTATGTTGACGGGCTCACAGCAAATCTGATAAGCATAAGTCAATTATACGATCAGGGCTATTCTGTAAATTTTAGCAAGGAAACCTGTGTTGTGTCAGATAAATACTGCAAAGAAGTCATGCGAGGTACCAGACAGACAGATAACTGCTATCACTGGTGCTCTAATCAACCTGAAGTATGTCAAGTCTCAAGAGATGAACAAACTCAGTTGTGGCACAAAAAATTGGGTCATGTTAGTCTAAGTTCTCTTGATAAGGTGCTTAAACATGATGCTATTTTAGGTCTTCCAGCTTTGAATGTTAAAGGACAATTGTTTTGTGGAGATTGTCATCAAGGTAAACAGGCCCGGGCTTCACATAAAAGTAGCAGAGAATGCTACACTAATAGAGTTCTTGAGTTACTCCATGTGGATCTCATGGCGACCAATGCAAACTGAAAGTCTAGGTAAAAAGAAGTATGTTTTAGTTTGTGTGAATGATTATTCTCGGTTCATGTGGATCCGATTCGTGAAAAGCAAGTCTGAAACTCAAAAACTTCTCATAAGACTATGCCAAAATTTGTAGCGAGATCAAGGGGTAAATATTATAAGGCTACAGAGTGATCATGGCAAAGAGTTTGAAAATTCTGAAATGGATGTGTTCTGTGAAAGCGAAGGCATTGGTTATGAATTTTCAGCTCCGTTAACTCCTCAACAGAATGAAGTTGTTCAAAGGAAAAATCGTATGCTTCAAGAGATGGCTCGAGTTATGTTGCATGCCAAAAATCTTCCTTTGAGTTTCTGGGCTGAAGCAATGCATATGACTTGTCATATTCACAATAGAGTGACAATTCGTACTGGATCTACTGTAACACTGTATGAATTATGGAAAGGCAGAAAACCAAATGTAAAGTACTTCCATATCTTTGGAAGTGTCTTCTATATCCTTACAGATCGAGAGTACCATAGGAAGCTTGATGCCAAATCACACAAAGGAATTTTTCTGGACTAGTCTCCGAATAGTCAAGCATATTGAGTATTCAACAGTCGTACAAGGTCTGTTATGAAAACAATCAATATTGTTGTTAATGATGATGAGGAGATAGAAGTAACTTCTGTAGTCCAAGATGAGGAGGATACTAGTTGTACTCAGACATATAATGAACAAATCAACTCTGCAAATGATTCTGATGTTGGTAGTATTGTCATGACTGATGGAGCTATTGATTTCACTGATGCTAGTTCCCCTGATGATTTTGATGAGTCTTTTGGCCACCAGATAGGACCATCCTCTCGAGTGGTAAAGAATCATCCGACCAGTGGTATTATTGGAGATGTTTGAAGTGGAGTAACGACCAGAAAAAAGGAACAAATTGACTATGCAAAATTAATTGCTAACTTTTGCTATACATCTTCCAGTAAACCAGGAACAGTATCTGAAGCTCTTGAAGATGAATTCTGGATTGGTGCTATGCAGGAAGAGTTACTTTAGTTTTAACGTCTTAATGTATGGAAGTTGGTTCCCAAACCATCAAATGTGAATGCCATTGGAACGAAATGGATCTTTAAGAATAAAACAAATGAGAATGGTCACATTACTCGCAACAAGGCACGACTAGTGGCTCAAGGATATCCACAGATTGAAGAAGTTGATTTTGATGAAACGTTTGCTCCTGTTGCTAGACTTGAAGCCATACACTTACTGCTTAGCCTTGCATGTGTTCAAAAGATTAAGTTATATCAGATGGATGTCAAGAGTGCTTTCTTAAATAGGTACTTAAATGAAGAGGATATGTAGCTCAACCCAAGGGTTTTATTGATCCTGAATTTCCACATCACGTATATCGTTTGAATAAAGCACTATATGGACTAAAACAAGCTCCTCGAGCTTGGTATAAAAGGTTTATAGAGTACCTATTAAGCCATGGATATGTTCGTGGTGGGTCAGATAGAACTCTCTTCATACATCGTCATGATTAGGACGTTATTGTAGCTCAAATTTATGTGGATGACATCTTTGGAGGATTTCCAGCTACAAGTGTTAATAGTTTTGTTCACGTCATGAAATCAGAGTTTGAAATGAGTATGGTTGGAGAGTTATCGTTTTTCCTTGGATTGCAAATCAAACAAGAAACAAATGGCATCTTCATTTCTCAGGCTAAATACGCGCAGACTATGATTAAGAAGTTTGGTCATGAAAACTCTCACTTTAAACTCACACCAGCAGCAACACACATAAAGCTCACCAAAAGTTGTGAGACTGATACTGTTGAATAGAAGATTTATAGAAGTATAATTGGCAGTTTATTGTACCTTACAACTAGCCGACCTGACATTACATATGCTGTAGGTATGTGTGCTCGATTTCAAGCTATCCCTAGACACTCTCATATGCAAGTTGCTAAACGAATCATAAAGTATATTCGTGGTACATCTGATTATGGCTTGTTTTACTCATTTGATACGAACACTTCTCTCATCGGATACCGTGATGCTGACTAGGCGGGGTACGTAGATGCTAGAAAATCCATGTCTGGAGGGTGTTTCTTCCTGGGAAATAATCTTATTTCATGGTTTAGCAAAAAGAAAAATTCAGTTTCTCTTTCAACAGCTGAGGCAGAGTACATAGCAGTTGGGAGTGCTTGCTCTCAACTTCTGTGGATGAAGCAAATGTTATGGGAATATGGTTTCATGCAAGATACAATGGTGCTATATTGTGATAATATGAGTGCCATTGATATCTCCAAAAATCCGGTACTGTATAGTCGCACTAAACATATTGATATCCACCATCACTTTATTTGTGATCTAGTGGACGAGAGAGTTATAACACTTCTACATGTGCGATCTGATCTTCAAGTAGCAGATATATTCACCAAGCCCTTGGAACTAAGTCATTCAAACATTTAGGGCAGAATTAAGGGTGTACAGGTTATCCAAATAGAAATAAAGTTTTGGTTTGGTTTGGACCCGGTGCTGTTGAAAGTTGTTATGGCCCAAATTGAGCTCAAATTGTGTTTCTACCCACCATATTTAATTTTTCGTGTGGTTTTTGATTAGGTGGTGATTTTGGCGGGAGACCCTTCGTTGTTTCTCGTTGAGACGCAAAGAGAAGTTATAGAGTTTTGTTTCTTCGTGTTTCTTGGTTGTCAGTTTGGTTCATCTTTTTCATTGGTTGCTAAGCTCTCTCATCTCATAATGGTGAGCACACAACATGCTTATTATGAGGAACCTTCTGATTTTGCTCATGAGACCCATGTTTGAACCAACATGCATGGAGTATGAATGCGCGAAACGAGGATCAAAAGTGTGTTGGCTCTTCGTCCATACGCAAGGCTTGCAGATCAAGGTAAAATTCCTCTCACTATCAGTTCTGATAGTTCTTCTTCTCATCATGATGAATTGGTAGACATGGCTTCTAGTTCGTCGTCTGATCCTGATTCCCAGGATGACGTTTCTTTGGCCGAGTTATTGCACCAAGTCTCGTTCCACTCCAAATATGGAGCCATCTCTGGCTGCAGGTCCTAGTGTGACTTCCTCCACAGGTTAAAACTTTATGCCTGCTCAATCTCTACCTCACTTGTTCGAGTCGTCTATAGGCACTTCGGTATATACTCCTAGCATTCATTCATCTTCCTCTACATCCACTCGAGATGATCCGTCTTTCTCCCCTGCTCTTGCTCCTACTCCTGCTTTTGTTACTGAGCCAACACATTTCGTGCCTTCATCGAGTTCACAAGCTGACTCTGTGCCCCCTCCTCTACCGTCTAAAGCCCCTGAACCTCGAGGGGTTACCATTAAAATACGGTGGTGGCGTCTTCCACGCAATGTTCCCTCAGTTCCCATTGGCGGTATCTCCTTTCATCATGAAGAGAATGCCCAACGCTTGAAGTATGTTATACAGCGTCATCTGGCGGATGAAGTTAACATGTCTGATCAGCATCAGTCCTGGGTGGCTGTTATAGAGTTGGTTTCTCAGGCTGGCATCTCACGTACCATCCTGGATGTGGGCCTGTTTTATCCTCGATTGATCAGGAAAGTTATTGCAAATCTTCCTTCTGGATTTCTTGATCCGAGCAGTCTTGATTATCAAGCTGTCCATGTTCGTGGTAGTCATATTGTGCTATCCTCTTTAGTGATCAATCAGTTTCTTGATCGTTCTCTGTCTGAGGAGTCTGCTTAGCCTGCCTCTTCTATGAGTTCTTTGGCCTCTATATTAACAGGTGGTTCTCTGTCAGTTTGGCCTGCTACTAGTATTCCTGCTGCTGCTTTGAGTGTGAAGTATGCCATTTTGCATAAAATTGGTATTGCCAACTGGTTCCCTTCGTCTCATGCCTCCAGTGTGTCTGTTTCGTTAGCAACGTTTTTGTTTTAGATTGGCACAGGGGTCGTGGTTGATGTTGGCTTTTTTTATATAACCAACTTCTTCGGCATGTGGGCACGTTTGACATAAAAATTCTGATTGCTTTGCCTCGGTTCTTTTCCAGTATCATTCTTCATTTACATCCTGACATCCTTGGTCCTTTGGATGCTCTTGGCCCTTGTCCGCATACTATTTCTCTCAGCTATCGACTCTTTCAAGGGTCTCATGTGGCGGACATTAAATTCACTAGATGTCCTTCTCGTCTAAGTAATCCATTTTCTGATCATGCTGGACCATTTGAGCCTTCTGACATGTCACGCTCGAATGTTGCTCGTGTTTTGACTTACCTTGAGGCTGAGTCTCGAGCGTTAGGTTCGTCCATCTCTTTATTAAAGGAGCATAAAACTGAGATTGATACCCTCATTCGTTATTTGCAGATGGTGCCCTCCTCTCCTCCACCTGCTTCTTAGTTCTGGTTCATTCTTTTTGTGCTCAAAGAGGGAGTAGGTTGTTGTATGGGTATTTTGTTTAGGGACAGTTGCTTTTTAACAGGTGTTTTTTTTAATGGACTTTGTTGTGGGGCTCAGTTGTTTGTATCTTTTGGATCTGTGGCAAGATGTGAATTCATATGCAAAAAGGTAAAAGATTATGCAAGGTATATAGGTAAGGTCGTGTACATTAGAAGATTAAAAAGAATTTTTGTGTTTTACCCTCGATTTTACCGTAGCTAGGTGCAAGCGTGGGTGTCGAACCCAAGGGAATGTAAGATGAATATTTGTTGATTACAATGCTTAGAAAAAAGTTGAGATTAGCAACTAAAGGGAAAAGAAAGGAAAAGAAAATAACAAGGGGAGAAGGAAAAATTTTAGTGTGCAATTTGGTTATCAAAGAAAGAAAAAAGGATATTAGAAATTGAAATTCTATATGGTAAGTAAGGTATGGGCTTAGGTATGGGTCCAACCTAATCATTGAATAAAAGATGGTAATCAAGAATGAATCATCCTTTAATCAAGAGGAGAATTTAATTTAAGATTTCCTTGCAAGATCAAATTGCTTGATCTTGGAAGAAATGTCCTAATTAGGGGTTAATTTAGGGTATTTATGGGAGGAGTGGAGGAAATGGGCCCTAACTGAATTTTTAAGACCATATCAAAAAGAAAAAAAATGAAAAATTGGAGTAACTTCAGAAATTAAAAGGTTTTTTTATGAAAATGCCATTGGGAAAATGGGAAAAGAGAACATTTGCGACGGCTGGGATTCAAACTTGGGTGGCTGAGGGGGCGCGCGCGCTAGGATCGCGCCACGTGGCACGCGGACAGCCATCGGAATTGATGAGACACAAATTGAAGGAAATAGGTGGTAATTATTCACGTGAAGAGAGATTCGAACCCGCGACTTCGAGGCTGGGCACGCGCGTATGAGGAGCTGACGCGTGTCCATCTTTTTTGATATTTACTAAAATGCCCCTATATGTTGAATTTGCCCGTTCTCCTTCGTTTGAACTCCAATTTAAGTGATTTTTGTGTCGTTGAGTTCGTATTGAAATCTACTTTCATATTCTGTATTAAAATTATAAAATAGTGAAAATATGTATGATAAAAATTTAGAGTAGTCTATTTTTAAACGAGTCAAAATTTGTCCCAACAAATTACCTCCCACGTAAGCTTTGTTCATCCCGAGCAAGGTAAAGACCTAATTTGAAATAGTCAAGAAGCATCCACGGGAGCAAACGTCAACTTAAGAGAAAACATTCAATCATGCAAGTATAAAGGTGATATTCTAACGAGTCAACTAGGTGGCATTACTCAATGTCTTAACAGTCCATCCAAACCTATGCTTAAACTTAGTTCAAATTATCAAAGAGATTACAAATTATCTATTGAGGTTTGGGCTTAACTAAGTTCGTCTGGAACAAACAAGATTTAGATAATCTCTCAAGTTTTGCTACTTAGATGCTAGACATGGTATGGAAAGATTTAGAACACCTTAGACTCGTTTTCCCTCTACTTATGGAACGGGAAGGATTCTTCCTCTTTTCAAAGCCCTCATCAAACTTAGATACTATGTTTAGAACACTATGAAAAGGTTATCTGGTTTTACTTAGATTAAAAGTGATGTTTTCCCCCGAAAGTTCTGATGGTCAGGGAACCCAACACAATTAACCTACCCGACCTTTCATTTTTTTATGAGCTTTTCTTTTTTTAATGCATATTGCATTTTTTTTAGCTCTTGGTTGTCTCACCCCTTCCCTTTTTTTTTTATATGCAATTGCTCTTTTTGCAAGCCTCTCTTTTTTTCTTTGGTATGCGGTGGTCACTAGGCCTTGCTAGAACCGTGGGCTACCTTTCTATGGTTCTAAACTTAGTTTCTAGATTGATTTCTTCTTTCAAGGTGACAATAAGTTTCATCAATGCCTAATCTTTTCTAAGGGATCTAGTTCTTTGTGGCTCGATGAGAGGTTTCCAAATCATGTTGACTAGACAAAAGTGTTAAAGCCTTCTCAACTTCTAAAGAGAAGCTCCAATCCTATTTGAACTCTAT
>JBBPDI010000020.1:24164584-24180465 GCA_037974545.1 Cucumis variabilis
AAGAACTGGGTTGATTCACCAACAAATGGAAAACCCATTGAACCTTTTGGAAGCTTTCCATTATATTTGGGATTTTTCAAAGCATAGACCCAAATTGTAACACTAAAAGTAAGAATAGCCCCAATTATAAACCACATTTTGGCTCACAAATTAATTACTTAAATCAAAAGTTTAGGTTAAACACAGAATTAACAAGAAGTATTTGTAGACGACTGGTTACAAAAGAGAAAAAACAATCACAAGAGAGAGACGTAGAGGTAATGTAATTATATTGGATATTGATAAATAGCAAAATTTTTAAATTTATCCATAAGGATATTGATAATCACTCATATGCTTTTATTAGTGGCATTCATAGATAGTAATAGAATTCTATATGTGACTATCAATGATAATTTTTTTTTTGTTATAGTTGATCAATATTTTAATTAATTAATTTTTTTGTTATAGTGATAGAATCCTCCTAAAGTTTCTTTAATTTTAGTTTACAAATTGGTTAATCTTAAATTTAGGGTTTGTTGTAACTTAAATTTTGGTCAAACAGTATAATAAATATAATTTAAGCAACCATCAATACATAGCACACACAATTGGTATCAATTAAAACCTTATAAACTAATAATTGTATTGTTTTAAATCATAATCAACTAATTTTATAAATAAATATATCAATTTACATTCTCTTTTAAATTTCGTTCAACCAATATCGTATAAAATGTGTATGATTCGATTCGATGAATTACAAAAATTTTACAAATCAATTTAATTTAGACCTTTTATATGCAAAACATATTCAAGCATTGATTCTTGAACACATGCAGCTTCTTCGATTTGTTGGATTTATAAAATAGATTCTTAGATCGATAAAATACATGAATGGTTTTTAAAGAAAATTTTGACTCATTAGAGTCTAAATTAATTAATATATGAAAGTTTGGATTTAATTGATATAATTATAAGTTTCATACAAAATATTTTTAAATGAAATGTAATGAAAAATGCAAATGGATACATTTATAAAAGTAAGAGTACATTTAAATTGTGATACAATTACTTTATTTTAGGATTTAAATCAATATAAGTTGAAAGTATTAATTGATATTTAATTTTTCTACCAAGTTTCATGCAAATTGATACAGTGTAGTAAAAACTAAATTTAAGGTCGAGTATGATTTGAAAATGTAGGTAAAGCAATTTGAAATGGATAATATTGTGTTATTTAAAGAGGTTGATAATTAATAAGGTGTGAGTCCAATCTTAGCTTGGAATTACGTTAAGAACAATAATTGTGACTAACTCTAAGTGCATTATTCATTGAACACTTCAAGTTTGTTGAAAATTGTTCTCATCACAAATGTACTGCTCTATTATTAATTAATTTAGAAATTAACAATGGTTAGCTTCTTGTAAATAATTAGGTACAAGTATAACAAGAGTTTGAAGTGATAAGAGAAAAAATAAATGAATATAGAGCTACATGTAAAATATCAATGAATTTATATTGAATTTGCTTGTTATTTTCATTGATGAGAATGGGTATTTATACAACGTTTGATGATACAAATATAATAAAGAATAATTACAAATCAATTTACAATAAAGAGTTTGATTATAGGAGTAGATTTTGTAATCTAATATTATTTCCTAATATCCCCTTAAACGAAAGAATCAAGAGTCAGTAGTTTGTTTTGGTAAAGAAATGTAACACTTCGATAACTAATTTTAATCAAATTGCTTCAATTTTAGGATTTGGAAAAGAAAAATGGGAAAGAAAAAAACGAAGGAGATAAACAATTTGGAAAGGCAACAATAATAATAATATATTATTATTAATTATTAATTACTAATTACTAATTACTATTATTCAAAAGAAAAAAAAAAGGAAGAAATTAAAATTTTCTTCTTCTTTACGCAACCCCTCCCTCCTCTTCTTCCGCTTTCCTCTCTCTCACGCCCTAGCACGCCGCTGCTGCCCTGGTCGTCCGCCACTGTTCGTGAAGCGTACGCCATCGCTCGGCTTGCACGTCCATTCTGCACAGTGCTGCCGTTGTACCAGTCCGCGTTTCCGCCGCGCATAACCCATTGGTTTCGTTCGGTTCTCTCTGTCAGACGTCTCCGCACTACTGCGACCAGTCGTCGTCCACCTTCTGCGTGCCGCCGTGACCTTCATCCGCCGACCGTGAAGCCCCACAGTGCATGTTCTCCGTCCAGCTGCGAGTCACGAATCAACCCACGCCCAAATCGATTTCACATAATTCTTTGCGATAACTTCAAATGCCGCTAATTATTTAAGTAAGTTTAAATGGTGGCCTTTGTGCTTCGCGTTGTGGAAGAAACTAGTGGTTATTTATTTTAGTGTAATGTCGATTGATAGGTTGAAGTGTCACTCTTGAAGGTATCTTCAAAGTGTGCACACCTTTGATAATCCATTTGATTGGATTGGCTCGTCTTTCCATTAGTGGGATAGCTGCTAATGTCACATTTGGGGTGATTTGAATGAATGAAATGATGTAGAAAGATGTTGATTATGTTTAGGTTGTTTGGTAAACTTGGGTCCAACCAAATGTATTGTAGTAAAGTTAAGGTAAGGGATCTTTATTACTGGACCCACTTATAGTTTTAAGTTGTTTTGACTGTATGGTTATATCTGAACTGAATAGGTATGTCGGTTATGACATATACGTATGGATGCAGACTTGATGTTGAATGTATGCTGTGTTTGATATATATATATATATATATACATATGAGTGTTGAAATCCTATAAAGTAGGATATGTTGATTGTATGTTTGTCTCTAAACTGAGGATGGATGTCAGAGATGATAGGTATATATTAAAGTAGATTTGAGATTGAATGTATGCTGTGTTTGACTATAGATGTTGAATGTATATATATATTAAAGTAGATTGAATGTATATATACCTATAGATGTTGAAATGACTGAACTGTCGATGTTGCTTATGTGAAGTGTGGTAGTGAACTTGTTGGCGGTTGTCTAAACTGGGTGTAAGTTATACCAAAGTATGACTATATGCTTGTGAACTGAGGGGATGTTATGTTTATTTAGCCTGTTTGACTGATGTGTTAAAGTGGAAATAAGTTGACAGTTAGGTGATAAGTGAAGGGATTATGTGATGAGGTAATTTGATTGTACTATGAATGACTGTTAAGATGTTTAGAATCGACTGAGAAAAAAATTGTTAGTTTCCTATTGGGTAGTTTACCTTACAGGTGTCCTACGGGATCGTCACTTTTTATGCATCCTACGGGAGCATTAGACTCATATGTGTTTCTGTAGAACACTAGACTGATTTATGCGTCCTTCGGGGCATTAGACTGATTATGTGTATCCTACAGGATCACAAGACTGTGACTGTGCAGTGTACCCCATTTAGTTTATGGTTCCCCTATCGGGACCAGTATTGGATCTCTTACTGAGTATGTTTATACTCACCCTTTTACTGAGTATGTTTATACTCACTCTTTTATGTCTAACTTTTTCAGGCAAAAGTAATAAACGAGGCAGACTAACGAGGGACAAGAAGGAGGCGTGATTGTTATAGGGGATGTCTTCAATTGCTTCTGCTTAATGTTTTGTTTTTGTGATTCTTTTTAGCACTTGAGATTGTTTAGAAAATTTTGGGGTTTAACTGAGTTCATGAACCGATGTTTTGTAAGTTCTACTTTGAAAGATTTTGGTTATTTGAAATAGGGCTCGAACTTGAATTTGTTTTCTTTGAGAGTACGATTTCAAATAAATTTAGTATTTTGTGTAAATCAAGGTCTTTTGTTGAAAATAATGACTTCGATTTAGTTAGAAAAAGAAGAGTCTTTACAAGAAAAGTGGGAGACAGAAGTGGCTTTATGAGTATATCAATAAGTTGTTTGTCGGAAGAGATGTATCGAACAAAGATGTCTTTACGAAGAACTTTTTTCCAAATAAAATGGTAATCAATCTCAATGTGTTTGGTTCTAGCATGAAAAATAGGATTATGAACCAGACAAATAGCGGAAGCATTATCACACCATAATGTTGATGGGGTTGTGAGAGGAACATGAAGATCACAGAGAAGTTGTCGAAGCCAATAAAGATCGCGACAGTAGTAATGGCGAGAGAACAATACTCTACTTCGATGGAGGAACGAGAAACAATAGATTGCTTTTTAGAAGACCAAGAGATTGGATTGGAGCCAAGGAAGATAATGAATCCTGAGGTCGATCGTCGATCAGAAGTATAACCTGCCTAATCAGAGCCACAAAAGGTTTGGAGAGAGAAGGAACCTTTGCGAAAATGTATGCCAAGGGTGGGAGAACCACATAAATATTGAAGGATGCGTTTGATGGCAGAAAAGTGAGTGACTGTTGGTTTGTGCATGAATTGGCTGACACGATTTACAGAGAACGATATAAGGAGGGATCATTAAAAGGTGGTGTAGAGGTCAAGAGAGGTAGACATTGGTGTTGTGCAAGATTTTACAGAGGTCATTCCTGATGTGTGAAGGAGATCATTGAGATATTTTGCTTGGTTGGCAAAAATGCCATTAGTAAAGAATTGTATTCGAGGCCAAGAAAATACTTTAAATGACCAAGATCAGATATTTTGAATTCAAAGGCCAATTGGTTTTTTAGAAGAGAAATATAGGATGAGTCTGGGCCAGTGACAATAATATCATCAACATATAGGAGTAAGTAAGTAAGAGAGAGATGGATTAGCATTTGAAGCAACAAAACCCAGAGTAAACAAGTAAGAGGTAAAACGTTCAAACCAGGCACGAGGGATTTGTTTGAGGCCATAAAAACTCTTGTGTAGAAGACACATAGTTTGGAAATTTTTTGTTGTGAAAACCAGTAGGTTAAGACATGTATACGGTTTCTTGGAGAATACTATGAAGAAAACCATTTTTGACATCTAACTGTGTTAATGACCAATTGTATTGAGCAACTAGAGCAAGAATGATTCGTATAGTAAGTTTTTTTACAACATGACTAAAAGTTTCATCAAAATCAAAACCTTGTACCTAGTGATAACCTTTGGCAACTAGGCGTGCTTTGTGGCGAGCAACTGAGCCATCAGGATTATATTTGGTGTGAAAGACCCACTTACAACCAACGATATTCATGTATGGATGGCGAGGGACTAAAGACCAAGTACCTTGTGCTTGAAGAGCATTGAATTCCTCACACATTGCATCTCTCCATTCAGGATACTTGGAAGCTTCAGTGTATGATGTTGGAGTTGGAATAGCAGTGGTGATATGGAATGCCTTTGGTTTAAAAATTTCTGATTTTGTTTGAGTTTGCATGGCATGATTGTTTTGAAGAGGATTTGGAGCTGGTGCATTGGTGGTGACAACCTCTATGTTATTTTCTGTATCAACAATAAATGAAACATGCAAAGACTGACGAGACGCATTAGTATCCATAAAGGGTGAGTAAGTAATGTCAGCAATGGGAGGGTTAGGAGTAGAAAATTGTAGGATGTGGAATATTAAGTAAGGTGAGTAGTCAGCCGGGATCAGAAAGGGATTGAGTTTGTGATGAGGAAGAGTTAGTGGTTTGGGTAAAGGAAAAAATTGTTTTATGAAAGATACCATGGCATGAAATAATAGTTTGTTTGGTTGATGTATATCAAATATAGCCTTTAAAATTGTGAGGATAGCCTAAGAAAACATGTTGTATGGTTTTTAGTTCAAGTTTATGTTTGGTGTAGGGTTTGAGGAGAGGATAACATGCACATCTAAAAACTTTTAAATGATGCAAATTAGAAGTAAGACCAAAAAACATTTCAAATGGTGATAACATTTTAAGTAAAGGGGAGGGCATGAGATTAATAAGAAAGACTGCAGTAGAAAAGGCATAAAGCCAAAATTCAAGAGGAACAAAGAAGTGAAAAATTAAAGACATTGCAATTTCAACAATATGCCGGTGTTTACGTTCTACAATGCCATTTTGTTCAAGTGTATAAGGACATGATTTTTATGATAAATACCTTCGGATTCAAAGAAGGATTGTAAGAAATTGTTGCAAAATTCACCACCACCATCGGATCGAAAAACTTTCAATTTTTTAGATATTTGATTTTCAATGAAGGGAACAAATTTGTGAATAATAGAGGGAATGTCAAATTTATACGCAATAGAAAAGAGCCAAATGAATTTGCTAAAATTGTCAATGAAACTAACATAATATCTATTTCCATTGGAAGAAATTATTGGAGAGGAACCTCATACATCGCTATGAACAAGTTCAAGTGATGTAAGAGAAGTGGACAAAGACATAGGAAAATGTAATTTTGTTATTTTTGCTTTTAAACAACTAGTTCAATTGCAAGTTGAAAAAGAAGAAGACATAAATAGACCAAAATGAGATAAAATTGAACGAAGAATCCTTGGAGCAGGAAGACCCAAACGAAAATGCCATAATGATATATTCACCTGTTTTACATGAAAATTTAAAATTTTTGAATGTGTAGTATATGTGGATAGATGAGAAGTACTGGGAATAGGGTAGAGACCATTGATGCTTTCACCAGTATACAAAGTTCAGCCGGTGACTTTATCCTAAATGAGGAACCAGTCAGTATAAAAAATAAAGATGCAATTATTATCAAGGAAAAATTTATGAACATATAAGAGATTGGCAGCAAGTTTCGGGGCATGAAGTATTTTTTGAAAGATTAAAGGTATGAGAGGGAGTTGAGAGTTTACCACTACCAATATTTTGAATGTTTAAAGATTGACCATTTCCCACTGTGACAGTTTCCTCACCATTATAATTATTGGATAAGTTGAGATTTGCCAAAGTCATTCATCATATGAACATTGCATCCACTGTCAAATAACCAGAAATTATTAGTATTTTCAGCATTCATCATATGAACATTGCATCCACTGTCAGATAACCAGAAATTATTAGTATTTTCAGCAAGAGATTGGAAATTCATAGAGTTTACCGCCATTGCTGCTAATTGAGAAGGTGAATGTCCACCTTGATAAGAGAAATTCATACAATTATAGCAATCGAGAGCGTCATGTCCAGATATTTGACAAATTTGACAGAGTATGCGTCCAACTTGTTTGGAATTGGTTTCAGGTCAAAAAGTGGGCCCATGAGTGGGGAAAGGTCCAATGAGCCCACGGTGAGAAGAGGAATTGAATGATGGGCGGTTTGGGCTGAATGAAGAATTGGGCCAATTTGAGATGTTGGGCTGATTGAAAATTGTTCCTCCATGCGATTTATTTCCACGATAATATGTGTGATTTTGAGAATTAAAATGAGGGTTACCGTGTCGTCTTCCTCGTTCGTGGCTACCATTAGATGAAGGGTGGAAATTTGCGCTGCAGCGATGACGGTAGGAATGGCTTCAATGGAGGACGATTTTGCTTTGGTGGATTCTTCAGAGATGAGAAGGGAGTGAATTTCTTCAAGGGAGATGGTATCACTTCGAGTTTGAATTGACGTGCGAAAGGCGTTGGAGGTTGTGGGAAGCCCATTTAAGGTATGAACTAAAATTTCTTCATTTTCTAGGAAGACAGAGGCGGCAGCAAGCTTGTCGACAAGGGCTTTGATTCGAGAAGTATATTGCTCGATTGTTTCAAATGGAGTTTTTTTTTATGGTGTAAAGGACAGATCGAAGATCAAGAATATTGGATCTGGTGTTGGAGGAGTATCTCTTTTCTAGAGATAATCACAAAGCTTTTGATGAGGTTGTGCCGACTACATGAGCAAGAGCCGAAGGGGATAAGGTTGCATTGATGAGGGGTGATAAGAGCTCGGTCACGGGAGATCCATTGAAGATGCTTAAGATTTATTTCAGGGATGGTTTCAGCAGATGTTGAAGCCAAAAATTAGGGACATGGGGAAGAGAATCATCAATGTGACCAAACAGAGAATGTGCTTTGAGGATTGAGGAGACTAGGTATTTTCAGATAACGTAGTTTGTGGAGTCTAATCGAAGGGGTACAAGATTGCAAATATTTGACAGTAAGAAGAGAGTTAAGGTAGGAACAGGTTGATTTTGTGGTGATGATTGTGTGGAAATGGGATTAGTAGGAGTTTCAGTAGAGATAGGATCAGATTGGGTATTGGAGGCAGTCATTGAAGAGGAAGAAGAATACAAAGAAGGAGAAGAAATTATTTTGAGGTATGGTCTGATACCATGTAAAATATCAATGAATTTGTATTGAATTGCTTGCTATTTTCATTGATGAGAATGGGTATTTATACAATATTTGATGATACAAATATAGTAAAGAATAATTACAAATCAATTTACAATAAAGAGCAGAGCTTGATTATAGGAGTAGACTTTGTAATCTAATATTATTTCCTAATACTACAAAATCATAACCATTAAGGAAAGCTACAAATGCACCAATGAGTAGTGTATATGGATTCCTGCTGTGAGGGGCAAATTGTCGAAAGAATTTAAAGAACTATGGACTAGAATGTCACCATCATTTGATCCTCATTTGGGTCAGACATAAAGCAATGTGATCAATGATAATTACACAATATTTTTTACCTAGAATTGAAAATTCTGAACTTTTGTTTAGACCAACTTTAATGTTTTTGGTTTAAATGACTTCCAATTCAATTAATTTTTAAATTTTTAATTCTAATTCCTTTTAATCATTGTATGAATGAATCAAACTGAAGTGTGTAATTTTATGTACATATCTAGTCAATACAATACGTTGACAAGAAATTAGTTTGAATCTTAAAAGAAAAACTAGTAAAAAAATAATTATCAAACTAAACAATTTATACAAACTAACTATGTTTTATTATAGGCTTAGACCATTTTAGAACGTTGCACAATATTTCAAGACTATGCCGAAATACAATTGACAAACGAAATCACATATATAAAATTAGTGAGCAAGAACATGAACTATTGGAAAAAAACACTATACCACATAAAAAGAATGATTAACAATTGTTATTACTTAGTACTTCACTTAGACGGACACACATCAAACATGTGAAAATGGTGTAAACTACTATAACAAGATAAGAGATTGGTCAAGAACAACACAAACATCATTAGAGGAAGAATATGAAAGAAAGGACAACAACCATATATAATACATCTTTCTCTTCGACGATTGTAACAACATTAAAATTGTTGCCACCATCATGATACAATTTCAACTGAGAAATTATATATTCTAAATTGGGAAAACTTTAATTAGAATGGATTAGATTAACAAAATGGTTAAAAGATGTGTTTGAAGAAACACAAACTTCAATGAAATAGAATACATGGCAATGAATATTTTCATCCTACCTACCATTGAACAAAACTCTTAATCATTTAACATTCATGACAAGAGATAGTTAAGTAAATGATGAAGAAATCAGGTGAGCTACAAGTAGTCAGAATATTATTTTATGTTTGAACAAAAGAATAATAGTAAAGATGTATTTCAGGGAGAAAAGGATTATAATAATTCTAGGATTATAATAATCCTAGTGTTATGATAATATATGTTTGGGGTTAGGGTTATTATTTGTAGTGTTATGATAATATGTGTTCGGGAAAAGGAATATGAATGATAGTGTTATGATAATATGTGTTTGGGAGAAAAATTATTGTTGTAGTATTGTGGTAATATGCGTTTGAGGGAAGAATTATAGTTGTGGTGTTATTATAACATGTGTTTGGAGGAAGAGTTATGTGTAGTATTATGATAAAATGAAGTAGGAAAATTTGTAGGGTTATGAGAAGATGAAGTACTAGAAAAATTTGTGGGGTTATAAAAAGATGAAGTAGGATAGTTTGAAAGGTTATTTAAGGGTCAACCAAAAGAATAGCAATTTTAAAATTGTCATTTTGAAAAATAGCAAAATTATTTTTTTTTTCTTTCAAAAATGACAAAATAAAAAAATACAATAAATAAGAATTTGAAAAAACTCAAAATACCTCTATACATATAGTGTAAGCTACTTTCTTAGAGCTAAAATATAATAAATACATTTTAATAAATCTTAAATACATACTTGTCTAATCAAAGTTAGAACCCTTTATCTTCATTTTCCAGACCCGTTGCAACAATCTTCATGCTTCATTTTTCATTTTTGTTTTTCGTTTCTCATCTTCCATTATGGAAAATCTTCCTTCATCTCCACTTTCCATTTTTCTTTTTTGATCTCTTTTTCTTCTAGCGGGCAAACTCCAATCTCCACCCTCTTCCATTTGAAGTTTAAATTTCATTTCAACTTTATCATGCATTTTCAAAAAGAATAATATAAACATTTGAAGCACGCAAACATTATCTTCATTTCTATCTTCCATCTTCGATTTTCAAGTCTACAACCTGAACCTTGGGTGGAAGAACAAAAACCTTCACTCAAAACAAAAAGATACAAAAGTTATCTTCTCTGTCTCTTAGGGGAATTTTAGCCTATTTTTTTAATTAATATTATTTATTTAATAAAATGTATATGAAATTTTGGAGATTTTATCTTAAAACACAATATATTTGCCTATTTTATTAAAAAAAAATCAATTTTAAAAAATAAATTAAGATCTAATACGAAAACTAGTTTTAATTTCTAAATTATTAAGAGTTTAAAGATTCTAACTTGTTTTGAAATAAAAAAGGTTGAGATTTAATTTTCAAATAATAATAATAAAAAAGTTGTGATTTAATTTTCAAATAATAATAATAAAAAGGTTGAGATATTAATAGGAAAACTAATTTTAATTTTTAAATTCAAAATTCAAAATTTAAAAATAAATTAAGATCTAATATGTTATTTTGAAATAAAAAAATGGTGATAAAAAGGTTAGTATATTTTGAAATAAAAAATGATGACAAAAATGTTAGTAAATTTTGAAATAAAAAAGGTTGAGATTTAGCCCATAAAAATTAATAATATTATTATTTTGAAATAATAAAAATAAATAAAGCTGTTAAAATTTTAACACAATAATGAAATAAAAAAATGAATAAAATTATTGATATCTTTTAAATCCCGAGATATTAAGAAAATGTTATGATAGTGTTCTCTACATCATTAACACTTCGAAATTAATTACATACTCATAGTTTGATATTACAAATTAATTATACTGAAAAGACTTTTGATAAACTCATAACTGTATATCACAAATTAATTACACATACAAGACTTTTGATAAGAACGCAATATATTGAAATAATTACATTAATTATACTTTTAAACCAATATTGATATAAATTTTAATTTAATTAATGTTGTTAAGTCAAATGAACATGTTTTGATTTAAAAATTATTATAAATACAATTAATGTAATTGTTATCTAATTTTAATTCATTTTGTATCAATTAATGATATCAAACTAATTATATATATATATAATGCTATATTTTTAAAATAATTTAATAAAAGAAACATTGGAAAACAAACAAGAGTTCTCACTTAAACAAAAAAAATAAAAGAAAATTTTGAATTAAAAATAATAATTTGGTTATTTTTGTGATTCAACCAATGAGTGTTATTTGACTCCTCAGCTATTAAGAAAAAAGTTATGATATGAATTGCTAAATGCAAGACAAAATTAATTACAATGTAGTTATAAAATACCAAAAATGTTATTTGCTAAAATTCAAAAGAAAAAGTGGTTGTCATTTTTCAAAATGACCCCTAAAAACGTTGTTATATATGTTATTATTCATAGATTATTGTTATATCTATTATTATTTCTAAATTGTTGCTATATCTTTTAATATTCCTAGATTCTTCTCAACCAAACGATCAAAATATGTTGAATTGAGTTGTCGGGTTATTTTTTTTTTTAAGTAAATTTTTTTTATTAACTTAAAATATTTAAATTTGTCTACTAACATATATTTAGGTTGGGTGTAGTCTGGATTGTTCAACTCATCAGTTGTTTGAACACTCCAAAATTTTGATATAAGATATCCAACCACTACCAACTAATATGATCATGTGGTAATGTCTTTTGATTATAATAAGTACTAAGGATGAAGCCATTTATTTGTAAATGACATTTTGCTCATTAAATATTTGAAATGTATGTTTTACCTAAATTTACCATCCAATGGGAATTGACCATTTATGGAAGGTTTGTCTTAACTCGAGAAATGTGTTCCTAAGGGCTTTGAATCTCATAAGCTTACTTCTTTTTTTTTTTTTCTTTCTATTATTATTATTTGAGATTTTTTCAAGTTTTAGATTCACTAGCAATTGGTCTTTGTTTTTTCTTTTTTCACAAGAGTATTTTTTTTTTAGTTGTTTTAACATTGATCTATTACTCTATCAATGTTTATTAGTGATATTGATAGACACTGATAAAAACTTACTGTTGTCTATCATTTATAGAAGCTAAAATTTTATAAATATTTTTAATACTTTTGTCATTTATAATATATTTTTTAAGAAAAATTAAAAAAAAAACATTTATAAGTATAACAAGATGTTATTGTTTAGATACGATAGACATTGATAGACTGCTATAATCTATTGTTGAATATTGATAAACATTGATAGATGTTTATTAGTGTTTATCATAATAGATAATAAAATTCTCTTTATGTTTAAATATTTTTAGTACTTTTTCATTTGAAATAATTGTCCTAAAATAAAATTATTATAATTTTTCATGACGAAGGAAAATTTTTACAATTTTACAATTTAGAGGCATTTTTTTAAAAATAGCATAATATTAAAGACTATTTAAAAATGTACAGAAAAATTTTAATATGTTTTATTTTGTAAATAATTTCTCTCTTTTTTTTCTTCCTATAATTTAGCCGGCGATTAATTGAGAAACGAATACTAACAGCCGTTCCCTTTTTCTTCAATCTTCTTCTCCGGCGAGCCCCAGGCGGCGGAGATACCCAGTAAGTGGATACAAATGTCTTTACTGTATCAGATATCAGTTAGAGAAATTTATACTAAACATACAATCACAACTCTTTTTTCTAGTTTTGGTAGATATGCGTTCGTGTTGTGCAATTTGCACAACTCCATCTCATCATCACAGTTTTCCACCTATTGGGTTGCTCCCAAAATCCCATCACCAGTTAGAGATTTCAGTGCCATTTCGAATGTTGATTGTAGTAACTGGTTGATCAAAGAGCTTGGTAAAGAAGGAAAAATTAGAGAAGCACGTAATGTGTTTGAGGAAATGCCTGATCGAGATGTGGTCTCATGGACTGCTGTGATTACTGGGTATATTAAATGTGGAATGATTGAGGAAGCCAAGACGTTATTTGATAGAAATGATGCTATGAAGAATGTTGTTACTTGGACAGCATTGGTTAGTGGTATTCACAGGCAAATGGTAAATAGGGAAGCAAACAACTTGTATGGCTGAGATTACTTCTACCATCAAACAACTAAGATAGATATCTTCCCTCTTTTACAATAAGCTAATTGCTGTGCTTTAATTGGAAACTAGAAAAATCTATCCAAATTTTCTTCCTTTTGTGCTTTTTAACTTTTGATACCAAGTTATTTCAACAAAACAAACCCATATACCGAAGAAACAATCGAAGTATAGTTTATAGCATATACTTTTGTGCTCTGATGATTGAAATAAACATTATCGTTCTTCATTCATAAATGATTTTTTCTTTTGATTTTTAGAACATATTTCAATGTTTTTTAGATTGCTGAAGTATATTCATTCATACGTCTCTCATGTGTAAAGAACAAACATGTATTGCAGGAAGAAATCATGTAGATTCCTATTGGAAACAAACAATGACAAGTGAGAGTTGAGTTGAGTGTGGATCTTGATCACTTCTTGAGCAATGAGCACTTTCATTCCTTTCATGTTTCTTTAGCTTTCTTCCGTTCTGTTAATTTCCTTATCTTTCTGACTGCCCCATTTGTATCAAAAATGTAAAATGTAAAACAGTTCATGAACTTTATTTATATGTTTTTTGGCAGGGATGACTTCAAATTTTCTGGAAAAATAAAATTTAACCGTTCTCACGAAACAAAACTTTCTAACATTTTGCTGTCACTAAACTTGTTTATTGATTGCTTTTCCTTTTCTCGTTTCCCTCTTGCTCTCTACCCTTCGTTTCCCTCTTGCTCTCTACCCTTAGTTTGTTATTGTCGTTGTCGCCAAGTGTCATTTGTTGAAGGAGGACGAAGAAACAACCCTTCTCCCTGCTGCCACTCTTCCTTGTGTAGGCTAAATACAAGGAAGAGAATGTTGTTGCTATTGTTGGAGGTGAAATACAAGCAAGTAAAAGGAAGAAAAGAGAGTATGAGAAAAATATATACCAGGATAGTTGCAAATATAGCAATGAGATTCAAAATATTTGCACATATAACAACATTTTAATAAAATTATAAACATAGCAAAATTGATCAATGATAGAAGTATCCACTAATAGACCATGGTAAAAATATTAGTCTATTGCAGATAGACCGCAAGGACCATGTTAAAAATATTAGTCTATCGCACAAGAGTCTATAAGCAATAGAAGTCTATTGTTGATAGACTTGTTATATTTGCAATCTTTTTTAAATGTTTTTATATATTAAATTATTATTCTTAAAATTGTTACATATTATAATTATCGTGGTATACATTGAAAATTAGGTCATATAATGTTTTGGTCTAAATTTTTTAGGTTAATCCATCTTATCCCTTTATTTATTGCATGTAAGATTTTCATCATCAATTGAAACCTTTGAAGATGCAACTGAGTTAATGATATGTATACATTTCTTTAGTATAACGTGTATTTTTTTTATCGAAGTGTTTGAATAATGATTAATATGTATCCAAATAGATCGTTTACACGAATATGTTAGCTATAACTTAATACTGAAATACGGTTAGACAATCATACAATAATTGACCCTAATTGACCTTCAACATGGGTCATTCTTTAATCAAATTGAAAAAGTTACGAGGCTTAATTTATTTAGGTTTCAATGTTCGATTCACTTTCATACAGGTCAATTACCTAGACCAACATATTTGATAACATATCAAAATAAATAGTGAGCTTGATTTACAGTGTAAATATAAAATGAGGGATGTTATAGGTGCATTATTGAGAGCAATTGCATTGAAGGCATAAAGACAATTGAATTATTTAATGTTCATATAAGCCATATAAGTTATTGGGGAGGAATGACCTTACTCTTACTTACCACGTTGAAATCTAGAAATTAAATTGAAATCAAACATTTCGAAACCTAAAGACTGAATAGATTTTGTTTCATACAATCGTGCACGTAATCAAAGAACCTCGCAAGTGCTTAAATAGACCTAAAATTCCACCCTTAAAAAAGATCTTAATTAGATGATTCTTTGTCTCCAATGTGTACCAAATTCCACACTTGCTCAATTCAAGATTAAAGCAAACTAAAGTTTACTGGAGTGACTAGTCCCACAAAAACTTCCATAGATATGGGTAGTTAGATGATCTTGAAGCTGTTACCTAGGTGACATGTCAACTAATCTTACGCAAGATTTAAAAGAGGGGTTAGACAAAGTCAAAACATTTGTGTGGAGAACAAGAAGCCATCATTTTGGTCCATGTTTGAGCAATCTCGCTACTCACTGCCTTAAACAGCTCCATGTTCCTTTTTGGATGCTGATTATGGTTGGAAGCTGTCAATATAATTTATAAAGTTGGACAATTTTGCCCTCCTTTAATATAGGCTTATTTATTTATACATTAAAAGGACTAAAAAACTAATTTTCCGGAAAAAAGAAATTGTTGTAAAATCGGCTTTATTTAGACGCTATGAGTCAACATTTCTTCAATCTTTAGCTTCCAGCGTTTATCTTTTTACCTTTGCCCATATTTTCTTCTACTGCTCTTCTCCAATGGCTTCCTCTAATCCCAATCTCTCAATTCCTTCAATGGATTTCCTCTGAAACTTCCCAACCCACC
>JBBPDI010000020.1:24337351-24352420 GCA_037974545.1 Cucumis variabilis
TCTTCTTTTCCACGGGGAGAAAATAGGATTACATAAATTCCTCGATCAACTTCCCCGTCCAACCATCACAATTCAAACAAGTAAAATCAAACATAATTCACAAACGATCATCATTCCAAACTCAATAGCCACGAACAGAGACTCAATCATAACAAAAGAAATCAATCATACTACCAAGCAAACAAACACCTCATAATCAAAGCAAATTCACTACAGAAACACCGAAAACGAGAAGGCAGAGAAAAACGAAATACACATACCTTAGGTAAGGGTTCAGAAGAAGAAGAAGGACGAAGTGGAAGATCAAGAACAGCCTTGATAAATGAAGAAGAGTTGGAAGAAGTGAAGTGACGAAAGGAACAACGAGAGGAGAAAGAGGAAGAGGAAGAGGAAAGAGATGGTTTCCTTCTGGTTCTATTGGACCTGCCATAGAAAGCAACGAAATCGAGAAGGGAGAGAGAGGGATTGGGAGAGAGGAGAGGAGAAAGAGAAGGGGAAGAGGAGGGAGGGAGATGATAAATGGAGGAGGAAATGGAAGGAAACGCCATGGAGGGGGAGGATCGGAGGAAGAGGATTGGGATAAGAAGAAGAGGAAGAGAAATGTTGGGAACCACCCGAGCCTCAGCTGAAAGATGAAGTAGTAGTGGAAGAAGAAGGAGGAAGTCGTAGTAGTAGTAGTAAATAGTGCGGTGTTTTTAGTTTTATTTTATGCTCATTTTCTTTTCTTCTTGGTGTTCTATTGATGCTGACGGCTTGTCAATGCCTGGGCTGCTTTCCACTGTGGAAAGTTCTACGACCTTTTTGCTGTGTCCACATCCCTTTATCACCCTTCATTTTGGCTATCCCCTTCTTCCTTTTTTTACCACACCAAAAGATCCAAATCTATTTTTTAATGAGATGCTATCGATACCATCTATAGATATAAATAATAGTTTATATTGATTTAATCGCAGTCGATCTTTCTATTTTTTAAATATTTTCATAATGTCATTTTAAATCATTTTTATAATCTTTAAAATGTTTCACTTTTTTTTTACTTCCAAATTTGTTTTATTTTTGTTTTCACAGTATATTTATCAAATTAGTTACTTTCTTAAAATATAAATATTGCATTCGAAAAAGTTTTTCATACACCTTTTAAACTTATAATTTTAAAAAATCCAAAATTGAAGTAGTTTAATCAACAAATTAACCAGAACATATGGTCCCCAAAATGAAATGTATACATTTCATTGACGATGTGTAGCAATGTTATCATGTTAACAACTTTCCTTTACATTTTTATCTTTCCAAAAAGAGAGAGAAATTCTAAAAAAAAAATAGCACATTTTACAAAATATTTACAACCTATAGCAAATTCTATCACTGATAGTTATTGATATGCTATAGTGATAGAAGACTATCATTGATAGAATTCAAAATTTTGTTATAGTTTGTAAATTTTTTAATTTATTTTGCTATTTTTAAAAATAATAAAATAATTTAAAATATTCATAAGTTATAGCAAAATTTTTAATTCTATCAATAATATAAATTGATAGAATTCTATCACTGTCTATAAATGTCATTGGTAGAAACATGACAGTCTATCAATATTCATTATTAATAGAAATTGAAAATTTTATCATATGTTATAAATATTTTGTCAAATTTGTATTTTGACAACTTCTCCAAAATTGAAGATTGAGTCAACGATAAACATTAATAGAAGTTTATCAACTTTCATTATGTCTATTGATAACATTCACACTAATAATAAAATCTTAAAATTAATTATATTTTGTAAATATTTTCAATACATTTTTTTACAATCATTTTTCTAAAATATATATTAATATTAGTTCTATTTTAGAGTTAGTTAGTTATGTTTTTGTTTTCTATTGCACATAATGAAGATGTAAAATATGAATTTTGTACAATTTGATTCTCCTCAATTTAAAATATGAATTACAACTAAGAAGGGTGGCAGAGCAATGCCAATATTGTTTTACTTTTTTTTTCCTGTTTTCAGTAAGATGCCCTATTTATATACTTTTTTATGCGGTTGGTGAATAGTCGTTGATTTTGTTCGTATAAATATATAATTGTGTAAACAGTCGCGGGGCCAGAATATCTCGTTGGAAGGCACAATATCATATAAGATTGAAATTTTAGTTTAGACTTTTGAATTTGTCTTTATATTATGGCCATTAAACGCTAAAATTTGTATTATAGACTCTTAAATTTTTTATTGTTTGTTTAATAGTTTAATGTGATTTCAATTTTATATCATATCTAAATTTAACTTTGTGTTTAATAGATTGTATATGTATTAAAAAAAATATCTATTACTTACCGAATTGTAATTTTAAAACTCAAATTAAATATAAAATTATTTTTTAAGAATAAAACGTACCATTTTAATTTGTAGTGTTTTTTAATATAAAATGCATTTGTTCTGATATTTACCTATTTAAATTAAGTATTTGCTTAAAATTTATAAAATGAAACAAAAATATTTATAAAATAAACAAAAGTTAAAAGAACGTTAACTTTTAAATATATAACAAAATATTAAAATATTTAGTAACAAAATTTAAAAACCTTTGAAGTCTGTCATTTTATTTTTTTTAATTTTAGGCTTGTCATTTCGCCTTATCATTTTTTTTATGTAATTTTTCTCCTTTCATCTTTTTTCTTTTTTATTTTGCAGTTTTTCTTTTATATTTTTTTAAATCAAAATCTTTGTTTTTAATCAATCATAAATCTTAAATGATTTTTTTAGAGTGTTATTTGGTGCAAGATCGTGTATTAAATATACAAAATTTTGTACAACATTTGTACACGATTGTGTAGCAAAATCTAAACGATGGTGTACCAAATACAAAAGAATCTACAAAATCGTATAAGTTTGAATACACGAGTACCAAATTTGAGATATGGTCAATCAATTGCGTATTGACTAATCAGTACACAATCTGATATTTTTTTATGGTAGGTATCGTGAGTTTTTTTTTTTCATTTTTGAAATTGTGGGTAAATATTTTATCGATTTGTTATATACTTTAAAAAATCTCTTAAAACAATTAATTTTTTAAAATTATTTATTATAGATTAAATTTTGTATATACTTATTATTGTAAACAATGCAAAAATAAATTTTAAAATCCAGCAAAATAAAAAATATCTATATAGTCTCTACCAATAATATACCTTTTGTTATATCTAAAAATACATCTATTTTAAATCTAAATTTAAGTTTAATTTAAATATTTGAATTAAAACGGAAGGTTAAAGGGGAAGAAGAAATGAAATAGAAATTAAAAAGTTGATTGAAAGTTTAATTAAAACTTTAAGAAAACCCAATTTGAATATTAAAATAAACAATATGGTAAGTTAACGTGATCATTTGTATTCTATTAGCATTGTTTGCATCCCATGTGACAATGGTTGTTTTTGGTTGTGTAATCAAACCGAACCAAACTCAAATATTTGGTTTTGAATATTATCAAACAAATAGAACTGCAAATATTTGATCTTGTTCAATTCAATTTTCAATTACATGTACGACCAAATTGAACTCATTCACAAATTCGACTTCCTTATAACTTTAAATTAAACCAAAACAAAAACATTAAAAGAAAACCAAAATTTTCAGTTTAGTTTTGTTATTCAAACCGTTTCGATTAACTTATCGTGTAACTGTTGGATTATATTACCTTTTCTTGAGGAATATAGTATGTGGATGATCTACTTTGTAGGTATCTCAACTTGGCATAATAAGGTAATATATCTTTTGAGAATTTTTTGAGTAATTGTACTTGTTATTCAAGTTTGAGTTTAAAATTGACAACACGTGTGTGATATGTCTCTTCAACATTCAAAGAGTTCTATTTATTTGTTGAATGACATATCAAAAAGTATCTTTTTGCTTTTGTCCATGGGTTAATATATATTTTGGACCAATTCAAAATTTCGAATTAATTAGATTGATTATCCAAATAAATTTTGAATATGAATAAATCATGTTGTTAAATTATTTATTATATATTTTTAAGTACACTTTTCATTTAGACAAAGAGATTAAAAGTTTGATTTTACGTAAAGATCTCTTATTATTTCTTTTCGTTTTCGATTTTGTATAACTCTTTTTCAAACAAATGTGCTTGTATACATGTGGTAATCTTGAGAAATAGCTGACGTGGAACAATTTGCATTTCTACACCTTTATACCAAAAAGTATATATCACTTGATGTGAAAACAACTAAAGTTTCATTTATGCCAATATAAGTTGATGCCTATTTATCGATATTATTTAATTCTAAATAATAAAAATAAATAAGATGCTCTATAACATCTCTTCCTCTTTTATTATTATTATTTTGTTCATTTTTTTTAATATTATAGAAGAGTCAAATTCAAAGAGTTACATTAATAAAACTAGATTCTTCATATAGAACTTTATAATGTTTGTGTGCAATGTTAGGGGTAATTTGGAAAAATGGATGATTTAAAAAAGAAGTTGAAAAAATAGGTGATTAGAAAACTATTTAGGTGAAAGGGATAAAGATTTTGTCATTGTTGAAATGTGCCTCTTGTTATTATTTTTAGTTTGATCGAAATTGAGAGAGTTAATAGAGTGGAAGGAGACGTTCGAAAAAGACAAAAAAAAATCAGAATGTATAAAAAATTAAAATTATTTTAAATCTCAAAACTATTTATAAATATACCAGAATTTCATAATCTATTGGTGATGGTTACCAATAGGTAATAAAATTTGCTATATTTAAAAACAACTTGATAAAGTTACATATTATTTTTTAAAAAATTTATAACGTAGAAGAAAATTACCTTTGATTAACCTTTTTCAATTTAAAATTTTAAACTTGATATTTCTAAAATTGAATTGAAGGTAAACAATTGCGAAATCATATAGTAACTAAAACCACAAAAGGTAAATCTCCTTCAAACCATTAATTGGAAGGGGAGCATCTGAATTCATATTCAACAAGGTTTAACCTCTCATTTGAAAAACATCATGTGAGACATAATAATTTTATCATTTTAACCATTAAAATTATCTTTGAAAGTTGTCATGCACGATCTATTGTAATCGTTTATTTTATAAAATTGACACATTTTAATAAGTCTACACTTAACGTAAGAATTTGAATTGAGGCATCAGTTGGTTTTAAATGTAATTGCAAAATTAATCAAGATTTAAACTTAATCAACCTGACTTCCTAACGAAAATTCAGGAGTTTTATTGGAGTATTCATATGATATTTATCAAACAAATTCTAAACTAAGTTTAAATCGATAGATTTTATAAAAATTTTAAGATTTGAATAAGTTCTAATAGAAGATTCATAAATGATTTGATTTAGTAACGCACGGTTTGGACAACAGGTTCAAAAAAATTCCTAAGACATGTGACTCGCGGGAGTCAACATTCAGCTTGATATGTCTCATTTAATAGGACATTTTGTGGAAATTGCCACACTTGGATTATTTATTCCAATATACTCATAGATCATTGTCAAGGGACTCATTTTCTCAAATAGTAAAAAAAAAGTTAAGAAATCTAGTCCAAACGATTATATGATTTGATAAAATCTACTAATTGATTATGTGTTTTATCAAACTTGTAGACACTATTTATGAGGTTTATCAAACTATATGGATTACAATCCAATCTTCAAAATTATGGAGATTAAATTCTAAATTTTTCTAGATCATAAGAACCAAATTTGTAATTTAATATGATATGAAATAATATTAAACTAAATGTCATATTACTTTCATTCATTATTTGTCATAACAAAGTATTTTAAATATTGTGTTGATGCGAAATATAAATTAAAATATCGATTGCTAAAATGAACATATAACTCAACTTACATTATATTTTTATTAATAATCTTGAAATTAAATAATCAATATCTACCACATACTTTTTTAAAAACTAGTATACCAATTAGTGGCATTTTAAATGTTATTAGACAACAAATTTCAAAATACATTCACAAATTTATTAAATGGTTGATAGAAAAGCAAACATATGATTGAAATGATAATAATAAATATACATAAAGTAAGTGAGGCATACATATTTTTTTCCCTATGTGGCAAAAAGTGTTTTTTTAAGGATAATATGTTATATCATATGTGTGTGGAGGAAATGATGTTGGTGTTAGATGAGGATATTTAGATTAGCCCCCAAGAACCAACCAACATAGACCATATAAATTGGGCACCAATTAATAAATGCCAAATCCTATATACAGCCAAAACCATATTTTGAATGGATTCATTGGCCTTTTGGACACTTGAAAGGTCTCTCTTCATTTCCAATTTATAGTCTAAATCTTTATTTTCCTAAATCCACGTCCTTCTAAAAATGAAATATATTTCAGCTTATATTTCATAGACTCGTGTTTTGGTGATTTCTCAGTTAAATTCAACCTAAGAAGAATTTTATATAATCTTAGAAGGTTAAAATGTGTTTCGCATTAATTCTAATAATATATAATTTGGTTAATTAATGAAAACGATTATGATCACATTTTGGAAAGAAAAAAGAAAACGCAGAATATAAAGATATTGAAGTGCTCTAAGAGGAGGGAGCTCATTAGAAGTACTTATAGAAAAAAAGAATGTTTCACTTACTAACACTTTTCTTTTGTAAATATAAAATTCGATAAGAAACATTTTTAAAAATAACGAAATAAATTAAAATATTTACAAGTTATAGCAAAATTTTAAATTTTATTAACGATAGTCTTCTATCACAGTACTATATCAATGATAAAATCACTATTAATAATAAAATTTGTTATAAGTGGTACAAAATTTGCTATTTTAAATTTTTTCATTTAATAATTACTTTTCTTTTATATGTATCTCTAGTTCACTACACATGTATTCTTATTAATAAAATATATGGCTTAACTAAAAACTTTTTTTTTTCTATAATTTTGTTTTAAAATATTTTTCCCCAAAAAGACCAAATAAACAAATCAAGCCCTAAACTCTAGTAAGTTTTCTCACACATTTTTAATTTTCATGAGTGTTTTACACGTAATTTTAAAATATTTATCTAGTTTACTCGAGTTATTATATTCGATGATCCTTTACTTCGCACTCGATTTCTCTTCATTTCAACAGTATTTTAATTTCAAGCAATTTTAATTATATTCAAACCTTCCAAACAGTCTTTACAACTCAATTAATATATAGATGTATAGTATCATCTAATACTCTTATTCTATTTGGTATTTGGGTTTAAATCTAAAATGTTTAGGGTGAATTTGGAAGAGGGAAAGAGTGATGGAAAAAATGGATTGTGATAATCCTAATGTTATGATAAATATGTTTTAGAGAAAGTTTATTATTGTTAGTGTTATTATAATATGTGTTTGAATGAAAAATTATGAATGGTAATGTTATGATAGTATGTGTTTGGGAGAAGGATTATGAATAATAGTGTTATGATATTATGTGTTTGGATGAATGATTATAATAAGTAGTGTTATGGTAATATTTGTCTGAGGGAAGACCTATGAAAAATATTTATTATTATTATTTTTTAAAAATTCTTATTTTAAATCTAATACACAAATATTTGTATATTTAATTTACCAAATTGTCATATTTTCGTAAGATAAGTTACATTAGTTTTTTTTTTTTTTAAATACGATGTCATTTTCAACGTTTTTGATGCAAGTGTTTTCTGCCAATAAATTATTATTATTGTTTAAATTCGTATTCTAACTCCAATACACAAGTTAATTATGTTTAATTTACAAAATCATCTTAGTTTTCGTAAAACAAATTTCAGTAATTTATTTAAAGATGACGTCCATTTTTAACGTTGGATTGTTAAGTGCGAATAAATGATATTTTTGTTTTTTAATTGATATTCTAAATGCAATACACAAATTGGGCACCAATTAAACAATTGATTTAAACCAAATATTGGCATCATAATTTCATTCAAACGAAACGATATAAGGAGAATAAAATAGTTTATAGGAATATAGTTATAAACTGAAGTCAATTACATGGAACACAATGCATGAGCAAAAGTTATTATTATTTTTAATAAATTCATATTCTAACTCATATATTTAATTTACCAAATTACCATAGTTTTCATAAAACAATTTGCAGTAATTTTAGGACATCCATTTTTAACTTTTTCTACGTAATAAGTTAGGTGAGATTAAATTATTATTTTTTTTTAAAAAAATCATATTTTAAACTCAATACACAAATTTCGTATATTTAATTTACCAAATTTTCATAGTTTTCGTAAAACAGTTTGCAGTAATTTTTTTAAATACGACATCTATTTTTAACATTTTTACATAATCATTAAATTGTTAATCTTTTTTAAAATTTATATTCTAAATCCAATACACAAATTTCATATATTTAATTTACTGACTCGTCATAGTTTTCGTAATACAGAAGCAAAAGGAAAATACGAGTCAAGCAGTGTAGTTACAATAAATTATTCAATTCAAGAATAAAATAAGAAATTAAAAATTTAAATTAATGTAATGATACTAAATTCATATCTTAAAAACAAGTTTGTGTGTTTTTAAATAAAAAAATTAAAATTAATAAAATTCGTATGTATAAAAATTATAAAATAGAAAAAAACGAATTAAATATTTAAACTTAAATTAATTAATTATAAATAAAAAGTAATTGAAAGAAGAAATAAGGAAGGATCCGGGGAATTCATATCCCTAAAATAAAATTCAAAATCAAACTAGGCAGAGAAGTAAGGTGTGTGACTTTGGGCTGTGGGCTAAAGAACTGAGGTGGGCCAAACTAACCAGAACTTGTAGCATAAAGGCAAATTTTCAAAGTGGGTTTTGAAAAGTGGCCGAACATATTTTATGGGTTTCTACGTAGAAGTTTATCACCTTTTCACCAAAGTTGCAAAATACAACAAATATATTCAAAATATTAACGTATGTAAGAAAAAACTACAAATATAAAATTTGTTGTAAATATAAATAAATTTTGCTATCAATTATTATTCATAAAAATTGTTATCAATTAATTATCTAAAAATAAAAACATATTGTAACTTTATAAATATTTGAAAGCAACTCAAGAAAATAAAATAAATAAATATGCGAAGCCTTATCCCTCAACAATACTTTGATTGTGAGGACATTATTGAATAAAATATTATAATATAAGCATCAATTTGACATCACTTTACTATAATTTGGAAGTTTTTTTTTCCTGAGAATTTTGCTAAAGAAAAAAGAAACACACTCATAATTTGATTACAATTACAAAAACATAGCTTAACAGACAAATATATGTACTCAGTACTAAGAAATTCCAACTTCAAATCTTCACTCCCAACTTGTATTGGAAAAAAACATCTAATAATAACTAGAATTTCTTCAATATAATTAGTTCACACACTTTTAGTCCCTCTAAACTCATATTACTATTAAATTATGAAGCAAAAAAAAAAAAAAAAAAGAAAAGTTTACAGGAATTGAAAGATTACCTTTTTATTTTCTGAATCTCCCGCCCTTTTGAAGTAACCACAGCCTTTTCGTCTCTTTCGATGACAGCCCCCCTCCTTATCCCCTTTTTCTTTTCCGCCTATTTTGTTTGTTTCCTTTTCTTTTTCCACTAAACAGTTCTTCACCAACTTCACAGTTCACACATGCATTTATCTATTTCCATTCATTCTCTCCACAGTTTCAAAGTCGAATCACCAATTTAGAATCTCGACGAATAAGACCATGATAAATCATCTAGGAACAAATCAGAAATAAATATTATGCAAAATCTAGTGTCAATGATGTAAGAATGAGATAAGAAGACACACTAGAGAATATGTACTGCACATATCAACATATTAGGAAGCAATCTCTCGAACGAATGATACAAAATGTGCATGTTGCTCAAGTTTTGCCAATAATACTCAATCACAGTAGTGTAACAGCATTGCCATTTTAAACATTGGGCCACCTGTCATTCAATGGAAGGGCAGGGTAGGAAAATCTTGGGGAGCACTAGAAATTTTCCCATAAATATACTATGTGTTTGTGTCTAAGAGAATTGAAAAAGCAAAAAACTGACAATCAATTGTTTGGTGGGTAGTGTGTTCACTTCACCTCTCTTCCATCAACAATAATAATGGCTTCAATGTATGATTCCGATTCCGATTCCAATTCCAAACCAGTAAATGAAGAAGAAGATCATCCATAGAAGGAAGCCATAAACAAAGGATATGGAACGACAGGGCTTTCTAAAATGAGTCTCAGAGCACTCCCTAAAGCATTCATTCAGCCTCCAGAAAAGAGATTGAGTTCGGTGATCAGAGCGTCGTCACAGGCATCAGGAGACACAATACCGATAATCGACATGTCGAAAGCAGAGGCAGAAGAATTAATCTGCGAGGCGGCAGAGAAATGGGGGTTTTTCCAGGTGATAAACCATGGAGTTCCGGCGGCATTGATGAGTGATGTAATGCATGCAGCTCGGAGATTCTTGGGTCAGGCGGCGGAGGAGAAGAGGAGGTTTCTGAAGGAGAATACGAGTTGTTCGAATGTGGTTTATATGACAAGCTTTTTCACTGAGGCAGAGAAAGGTTTGGAGTGGAGCGATTACTTGGGAATGAATTTTGTTTCTGAGGATGAAGCTTATGCCTTCTGGCCTGCCATTTCCAAGTAATCAATCAAACATTACATTTCACTTTTTCTTCTTTTTCTTCTTCTTCTTCTTCTTCTTCTTTTTTTAATTTAATTTAATTTTTTTATGCATATTTAGTATTGGTTAACTTTTATAAATATAACAACCGATCAAATATTTACCAAAAAGTCTATGAAATCTATTTATTTTTATATTTTTTAAAGTTTTACTTTATTATCTATTGTCTTTCATCTATCTCTTCTGCTCCATCGTCTTTTTATCTTGTTCTTCAATCTTTTTTCGTTTCTTCATGATACTTTTTCTTTCCATTTATCTTGTTCTGCAATTTTTTAAATATTTTCATATGTCCTTCTAATTTCATTTTCTTTCTTCTTCAATTTATTTATTCTAATTTAAACGATAAAAAAATATTAAAAAATTGTTTGATAACAAAAAAACCATAATTGTCAAATCAAAAAATCCTTTAGATTTGGATCAAATCTAAATGATCCGATCATAAAGAAGAATAAAATAATCTTGAAAAAATAGTTTAGATTTGTCTATTTGAAAGAGAAAAATAGTTAAATGTAAACTATTATTCTTAAATATATTACAGATTTGTATGTTAGAGTATTTTTGGTATTTTTGTGTGCATGCGAGTTTTTTTTTGTTTCATTTTTCACTTTGTTTATTTGGTTTTTGGTTTTTTAGCTCAAATTTAAAAACAAAAGTAAGTATTTAAAAGATATTTGTTTTTTAGTTTTCAAAATCTGGTTTATGAAGATATTGGTAAAAAAAGTAGATATATAGCTGAAATTTTCATGAAATTTTGGTTATCTAACTCAATAAATGAATGGTTTGACTATGCAGAGATGCAACAATTGAATATCCAAAGAGCTCAGACACACTAATCAAACGTGTATTAAAGATTCTAATGAACAAACTAAATGCCAATGAACTAGACGAAACAAATCAAACTCGCAGATTCAATTCAACTACTATCCCATCAGTCCAACCCCCGACCTCAGTGTCGGAGTTCGCAGCCACTCCGATGTTTCTCTTTTCACGGTTCTGCTGCAAGACGATGTTGGCGGGCTCCACGTGCGACGAGAAATCGACAGCAGAGGAGATTAATGGGTTCACTTGAAGCCATTAGCAGAGTCTTTAGTAATCAACATTGGAGATTTTTTGGAGATAATGAGCAATGGAATTTACAAGAGCGTCGAGCATTGTGTGCTGTCCAATGGACATAGCGACAGAATGTCGATTCCCATATTTGTGGTCTGCAAAATTCTCCCATTATTGGACCCTTGCCGGAGGTGCGTGCGACGGTGAAGGAAGCAGAGTACAAGGAAGTTATGTTTTCGGATTATATTGAGTATTTCTTGAGCAAGCCACTTGGAAAGAGCACCCTTAAGCTTGCCAAAATATATAGTGAGATGATCAATATTTGAGTTTAGTTGGTGCTTAATTATGGGTCATGTATGCATGGATTTAAAATGTTTGGTTGCTTTGTACTATGGATCTACTTATAATAATTTTGTTAAACTGTTCCCCTAATTTTATGGATACCAACGTTTGGGGTGTGGGGTAGAATTTGGAATTTTAATAATAATGGTTGGAATTTGGTTGAGATGAATTAATTATTACACGAATTATGTCTAGCGAAATTACGAGCTATCCTATATATTTATTTTACATTTGTTTAGTACAATAAATGTAAGGGATATGGATCGAACTTCACCTCTAAGATAAAAGGTCATGTCAATTATATTGAACTTAAGTAACTTTATCACATTTGTTAGAATTTTATTCTCTTAGATGTTAGATAGTTCTGTAGAGCGATTAAGAGCATAAAACTAAGAGATGATTGAGCTATTCAAATGAACCACCTTACCTCACGGCAACACGGTAACATAGAGTTGTTTTTAAAAACAATTATAGGAAATCTAGGGATAAGAGAATGGAGTGCTGACTGTTAATATAGTTTGACCTGCTCCAACTTATACACCCTTATCGTTGAGATCACGTTTGAAATTTTTACTTATATACGAGTAGTCTTATATATAGTACTGAGGTTTTCTACACTTGTCCAAGTTGTGATTTCAATCTTCATGTAGCCTGTTTGCCCTTCAAATAAAACACCTAACATGAACTCATCAAAAGTGCTTCCTTTTCAGTGCCCAGCCTTGTGGGAAGTTAGAGATCAAAGGGTTTCCCTGGTTTTGTAAAATATTTCATGTTTTCGTTCGTAAGAAATGTGCTGAGTCACCATCCACTCTCCAAATATCTGAACACATCATCATTCCTTAACTTCCACATTATTCTCTGATCTTAATCATAACGCTATGTGCAAAATATGTGGTGAAAATTTCAAAAAAATCATGTGGATATGTTTGTTATACCAATGTGATAATCATCAGAGAAATCGTCGACTACTTGGCGATATAAAAGCCATTGAAGAGGAAAAAATATTAATCAAGAAAATGAGATTTTACATGTTAGCCATAACCATGAGTTGATCCTCGTCCGTCTTGGCAAGGATATGCATTGTGATGGGTGCAGGAGATGCAGTACGGTTGTTTAACGTGTAGCTTCTTCTTGCATGAAAAATGTGCAAGATTGCCAATACAGAAGACTTGTGTTTGTTGAGTATGGTCTATATCCCAGATTTTGTATGGTCATGCTCTGGTTGTTTTCAAAACTTTCATGGCTTTGCCTATTGCTCTAATCATGAGGGATGTTACTTCATTATTTACATTGAATGTGTTGGAATTACAATCCCCATTTACACATCCAAGTCATAAACATCCTCTCTGTTTATTGACCGAACCAATAAAAAACAAACTTGTGAAGCTTGTGGGGAGCGTGGAGAATAAAGAAGCTTTTCGATGTGTTGAATTCAACTTCTATTTGGACACAACATGTGCAACTTTGCCTCTAAAAGTAAGAAAGAGATTTGATATACGTACCTTTTGGAATTGACATCTAAGAATAAGAATGAAGATGAGGACTATTACTGTGATATTTGTGAAGAAAAAAGAGAGGATGAGCAGTGGTTCTACTCATGTACGACCTGTTTTTAAATTGTGTTCTTGGGGACTATCCATTTATGAAGTACAGCAAAGTTTGATGGTCATCAATAACATCCACTCAATTTGGTAAAAAAGAGTAAGATTGGGTATTCCATTTGTGGTGTGCGTGTGATGTCAATATGGCGTTTGAATGTAGAATTTATGAAATATGTTTCTTAATTACATCTTTGTTTTAATTTTTTAAAAAATGAGACTAATTAAGGACCTATAAAAATAGGTGCATAATATTATTACGGGATCTTTTCTTGAAAAATAATATTGGATTGGATTTAACAGTATATGTGTTTAAGAAAGAGGTATTTGATTCTTTTATTTCAATTAGCATCACATGTATTTTAATTTTACAAGCAAATAACACAATTTAAAAAATAAAGTTTATTGATCCTACAATTTTTTTCTCTTTTAAAAAAATTATTCAAATCTTCTCAAATTTTAACTAGATTCATCTCAAACAAAATTGTACAAAGAAAACTTAAAAACTTGATAATCTCAAAACTTTTGTCAGTACAATTTTATCCGAGATGAAATGAGATCAATCAAAATTTTCTATTGTAATCTTTCCATATTTTATATAAAATTGTTGTTGTAAATAAGATTTTTATGATTTGAGAAATTGTATAAAAAAATTAGTTAAGGTCGGAAAAGATTATAGAAGGAAAATGAGTTATATTCAAATTTGAAAAGATTAGTTAAATTTTACGAATTCGTTGAAAGATTAGTTATATTCAAATTTTACGAATTAGTTAAAATTTGAAAAGATTTAAAAAATTGTTAATTTCGTAGATGTCGGTTTAATTTCGACGTTCCATTTCATTGGTATACTTGACAAACGTATTAAAGTCTATTTCGGACAATTTTGTGAAAAGAAAAGTATGGAGAGGAAAAAAAAGGGAAAAATAAAGTGGGAAAAAGGAAGTGAGGAAAGTCGGTTAATACTGAAATGCCAAAAAAGGAAAAAGCAAGATCATTTTCATCGACACGATTTCCGACACGTCGGTTTATGAAAAGAACAAGAAAATGAATCCGTACAATTACAATACGAGGCGTCGGAAATTCAGCTTTCGGATCATGATCAATAAAACCGCCCTCACTCATCATTCCCTCCTTTCTTTCAGTGCTATACGCCAAAATGCAAACGCCATAACCAAACACTAACAATAACAATCAAATTCCACCGCTCACAATCCCCCCCTTCCATTCTTCTTTCTCATTCACATTATCTTCCCCCCATGGCTTCCAAAACCAACGATCCCGACTCCGAGTTCTTTCTCGACGGCGATGTCTATGCCGACGACGACCTTGAACGCTCTAAAAGCATGG
>JBBPDI010000020.1:24377082-24390667 GCA_037974545.1 Cucumis variabilis
TTTTCAATAAGGAAATAATTCAAATATTATTATGAATATAATATTTAATTAATAATCATAATATCTAATTAATAATGTTTATAAGAATAGTATTGTCCAAAAAATATTATCTTTCCTAATTAAGAAAATAAATTTCAATTTAAGATATTTGTGAAATTTCGTATTCAACTTATACCTTTTCTCTAAATCTTTCGTCAATTTAATTTAAAATTTGAAAGTTTAAACTTCGAAATTTATATTCCATCACGGAATTTCTTTAATGCATTTACAAATACAAAACAAATTACACATTATTTTTCATTATCTTTATATTGTTATCTATTCTTTTATTTATTATGAAAAAGTTACTTATAAATTTCTATTTCAAATAATAAAAACTTATCAGTAACAATAAATATAATTACTTTAAAATTTTGTTCAATCTTCAGATACAGTAGGTGTTCAAAATTTTGAATTGAGAGTTTCGAGTTTATGTCAATTTATTTCAAACAGTTGAGGTAATTAAAGGCTAGAGGACAATCGATATTATAAATTTAAAAAGTTACCGTCTTCCAAATTTTGATTGTTATCGCTTTGGCGTATTGATATTCTATTTTACTTTTCAAATTAAGTGGTTTACTATTTTTCATTAAGATTTAAATTTCTTCAAAATTTTGATTGTTATCATTTTGACGTATTGATATTCTACTTTACTTTCTAAACTGTCAAAAGTAATTTCATTCACATACAAATTTTTTAGTACCTCAAACTTGAGATATTTATGATTTGTTATTTTTTTCTCCCAAATTTCTTTTTTTTTATAGGTTTTGTGAGTCATCGTGGCAATAATTATATGAAATTTCATAAAGTTTATTTTATACATCTGTTGTACTTATTTTATTTTACCTTGTCATGAATGTTAACACCAAAATGCTAGTACTGATTTTTTTTTTTAATTTATTTACTCAATGGTTTGCTAATTTTCTTCAAGATTCTAATTTAAAATAAATAAGAGATTTGAATTTCTTAGAAGAAAAAAAAACAAAATTAGTTTTTATATTTATAATTTGATCCTATGAAAAATTCTTTATGCGCTGAAAACCAAGCTATGTGATATTGTTTTGATTTAAACTTGTTTTAAATGCTAATTCTTTATGCAATGCAAGAAGACTAAACAATGTGATAACTACGTTTCAAACGCTATGCAAATGAAAACTTTAGAGTTTTTTGTGTTTTAGTTTTTAACTATTTAATACTGGTCATTGATTATGCGATAACATGAGCTATGCGAGATAGCTACGCGAAAAAGTGAAAACATCTCATCTTATGTTGACATCCTAGGCGAGATGGTCAAACATGATGAGACATATTAATGTCATGATCTTTATCACATGATTAAAAAAATCACACATTTTATTATCGTTTAGTATTTAATAAAGTCAACATAACCCCTCCATAAATGAAAAAGGTTACAAATTAATTTCTTAAAATTAATTTCCAATGTTCTATTGATTCTCTCACACTATATATACTTTCTTCATTCTTTCATTTGATGCACAGAAAATTTTCATAAGCAAGAAAACTCTCTCTCAAACTTCTTTTTTAGTTTATCAAGCAATTTTAAGTATTTATCTTAGTGCAGAGATTCCAATTAATTTATGTGCAAAATAAATTGAAGAACAAAGGATGTTTTATCCTGAGGACGACAGGGCAATAATTCTATTTGCACCAAGAACCAAAGCCGCAAAATGTCTTAAAGAGAACATGATCCGCGACTCAACCATTACTTAACCATTCTTAGTTTTCCAACTTTGCGTTCTGACCACTTGGCATTTTATCCACTTGGTGAGATAATTGGTATGCGACTTGATTACGCCACTTAACTGTGTGAGAAAAGGTACCTTAAGCGAGATACAAGGAGAAATGCAACAACAATTTTAAGACGTGTCAATCTGCTGCGATGGTCGGATTATTCCAAGGCGATTTGAGTTCCTCTGAACTCAACCGTCCTTTTCGCTTTGAAGAAGAAAATTTTAAATGGTGGAAACAAAATGTGCGGTTTTTTTCTTATTTTGAAGAAGGTGGCTACCATCTGTACCTCTGAAGAGCCAAAAATCCTAGAGTCCAACCCAACTGAGGAGCAAGTCAAAACTCATACCACGTGGATAGAGACCAATTTTATATGTAAGAATTTAATACTTAATGGTCTTACTGATGAGCTGTATAATTATTACAACATAATGTCTACCACAAAAGAAGTATGACACTGAGGAAGCTGGATCTAAGAAGTAGGCGGTAAGTCGATACTTGCATTATCAAATGACTAATGACAGATCAGTGAAGGCTCAATCGCATGAGATTAAAAAGATAGCACATGAGATCATAAGCGAAGGTATGTCGCTTGATGATCAATTTCAAGTTGCGGTTATTATTGATAAATTACCTTCTTTGTGGAAGAATTTCAAAAATACTTTAAGGCACAAATCCAAGAAGTTCTCGCTGGAAAATCTCATCACACGATTAAGGATTAAGGAATAAGAGGCGAGAAGGCATGACCAAAAGGAAGAAGTGAATGCAATTCCCAAAAAGAAGTCAAACACAGTGTTGAAATCGAATCTGAAGCCTAAAGGAAATAAAATGAAACGCAAATCCAACAAGCAAAATAACTCACAAAGACCCTAGTCCAGAAGTACGGTACAAATTGTTTGTTACAATTGTAATAAGCCTAGACACTTAGCTAAAAATTGTAGAAACAGGAATCGTCTTGCTGCGCAGGCGAACCTAGTAGAAGATGAATATGTAGCTATGATTTCTAAAGTTAATGTCATTGGGGGTCTGAAGGTTGGTGGCTAGACACAGGTACATCTCGCCATGTTTATGACGACCTTAGTTTATTTAGAAAGTATAATGAGATAAAGATGAGAATATCCTTCTAGAAGATCATTACACGACTAAGGTAGCAGGCCTTGGAGAAGTGGAACTGAAATTCACATCTGACAAAATATGCTTGTGCTGAAGGAAGTTCTTCACATGTCTGAAATTTGAAAGAATTTGGTCTTTGGATATCTATTCAACAAAGTTGGCTTCTCGCAAACTATAGGGTCAAATTTATTTACTTTAACTAAGAACAATGTTTTTGTCAGAAAGGGCTACGCGAAAAAAGGCATGTTTAAACTAAATTTAGAAATGAATAAGAATTAAACTTTCGCATACATGTTTTTTTTTTAATGTTTGACATGCTAAACTCTGTCATGTTAATTAAATACTAATTAGCAAGATGAGTAGGTTAAATCTTATACCCAAGTTATCTATTCATGAATCTTATATCTAGGTTACAAAAACCTTGCATAAGTCTGTAACTAGAGTAACAGAGCCTTTAGAATTAATACATTCTAATTTATGTGAATTTGAAGACACATTAACTAGGAACGGTAAAAGGTATGTAATAACATTTATAGATGATTGTTTCAACAACACTTTTATTATCTACTTAAAAATAAAAGCAATACTTTCGACATGTTCAAGGTGTATGTAACTGAAATAGAGAATCAATTTAACAAAAGAATTAAGAGACTTCGTAGTGATAGAGGAACTGAATATGATTTGGTTTCCTTCAATGAGTTTTATAACTTAAAAGGAATAATACACGAAACTATTGCACTTTATTCTTTTGAAATGAATGGAAAAGCAGAAAGAAAGAATAGAACACTAACGAAGTTAGTAGTTGCTATCTTACTTGAATTAGGAGCAACACCATCTTGGTGGGGTGAAATAATTAAGACTAATAATTATGTTCTTAATATGATTCCTAAATCAAACAGTAAATCTTCACCATATGAAGTTCTTAAGAATAAAAACCAAACCTATCTTATCTTAGAACTTGGAGTTGTCTAACCTATGTTAGAATACCTGATCCAAAGAGAAGAACATCAGTCAATAAAGCCTAGCTATTAGTATATGCTGAAAATAGTAAAACCTATAAGTTCTATGACTTAGAAAATAAAGTAATCATATAATCAAATGACGTAGATTTTTTTTAGGATAAATTTTCTTTTAAATCTAGAAATAATGAGGGCTTAAATATTCAAACTAGTGGAGGCTCAAGTTCAAATCGTCTACCTTCAATTAGGATCCAAACCCAAGAAAAGGAAGTAGATCCTAAACCTAGAAGAAGCAAGAGAGCTAGAACCATAAAAGACTTTAGAAAAGACTTCGAAATGTATAACGTAGAAGATTCGAAAGATCTAACTGAAACTTTATCCTTAGTAGATTCCAACTTATGGCAAGAAGCCATCAATGATGAAATGGACTCTCTTGAATCCAATAGAACTTGACAACTAGTTGACTTACCTCTTGGCTGCAAAAAGTAGGCTGTAAATGGATTTTAAGGAAGAAACTCAAACCTGGTGGATCAGTAGATAAGTATAAGGCTAGAATAGTAGCTAAAGATTTTAGACAGAGAAAAAACATAGATTTCTTTTATACTTTTTTCCCGACCACTAGAATCACCTTAATTAGAGTGTTGATATCTATAACTGTCCTGAACAATCTCTTAATCTATCAAATGGATGTCAAAATTGCTTTTCTAAATGGGGATTTAGAAGAAGAGATTTATATGGAACAACCTGAAGGTTTCATAGTTCACAGTAAAAAAACAAAGTTTGTAAACTAGATACTCTATGGCCTAAAACAAGCTCCAAAGCAATGACACAAAAAGTTTGACAACTTAATCATGTCCAAAAGATTCAAAATAAATGAGAGTGACAAATGTATCTACTATAAGACTGAAGATATATTATATACTATCATATGCTTATACGTAGATGACATGTTAATCTTTGGATCAAACTTGCACGTCATAAATGATGTAAAATCTATGTTGAATGCAAATTTTGACATGAAGGACTTAGAAGAAGCTGATGTAATCCTAGGTATCAAGATTACAAAAACCAAAAATGGAATTTCCTTAGATCAATCTCATTATATAGAAAATATTTTAAAGAAGTATAACTACTTCGATAGTAAACCAACTTGTACACCTTATGACTCTAGTGTTAAATTATTCAAAAACACTGGTCATAGTGTTAACCAATCCGTGTATGCTAGTATCATAGGTAGTCTGAGGAATGCTGTTAATTGCACTAGACCAGACATAGCTTATGCTGTAGGATTGCTATGTAGGTTTACCAGCAGATCTAGTCTAGAACACTGGAATGCTATAGAGCGAGTCATGGGATATCTTAAGAAGACACAAAATCTAGGATTACACTATTAGAAGTTTCTCGTTGTACTTGAAGGTTATAGTAATATTGATTGGAACTCCCTCTCAGATGACTGAAAGGCTACAAATGACTATATTTTTAATATAGTAGGAGGAGCAGAAACAAATAATTTTAGTCCAGTCAACGATGAAGTCAGAGATGATAGCACTAGCTACTGCTAGTGAAGAAGCAAGTTGGTTTTGAAGCCTGTTATAAAAAATTCCCACATGGAAAAGACCGATATCAGTCATACTAATCTATTGTGATTGTACTGCAGCTATCGCAAAAATCATAACCATTCTTTCAACAATAAGAAATGACAAATACGTCGTAAGCACAGTACCATTAGAAAATTTCTCACTATCGATACAGTAATAGTGAATATGTACGGTTTAATGACAACTTGGCTGATCCTTTGACGATAGGACTAGAAGAGAGAAGGTTTTTAAAACCTCAGAAAAAATGGGACTCCAGCCTATTGAAAATTGAATTACTGTGAGGTAAATCAAACTTGCTAGACTGTAGATCCCAAGAAACAAGTTTAATAGGTAATAACTGATCACAAATAATATAACGAGAATCATACAAAATTAAGAGTTCCATTCTTATGATTCAGTAATTAGCATGGCATCCTGAAGCGTACAAGAAGGCTGAACTTTGTTCTTAATGAAATCTATACTTGATATCAAGTAGGGTACCTAGCTACAGGAGTACTCTTGATAGATTCACCTTTGTGAATGTGGAAGTAAAAACCGCTTCCTATGAAATTTTGGACAAATTCCTAGAGCATTCACTAAACTGGGATACACATGCAAGGCCATAAAGCACGGACAATTTTAGAACCTCACTCGAATAAGGCTATGTGTGAAATTGAGTTAGAAGTAAAGTTTAGAACTACAAGTTACTTTACAATAATCTGAACAATTGTCACTACGTAAAGGTTCAAGTCAATAGACACCTCTACTTAAGCATTGCATTATAAAAAAATAGACACTAGTTGATGAAAATGTTTTCAAAATTTTCAAGTGGGGGATTGATAGTAAAAAAAATTCAAGTGGAAAATTGTTGAATGAAAAATTCTTTATGCGTGAAAACCAAGCTATGTGATATCACTATGATTCAAATGTGGTTTAAACGTTAATTCTTTATGTGATATCGATAAGACTAAATAATGTGATAACTACGTTTCAAACGCTATGCAAATAAAAACTTTAGAATTTTTCGTGTTTTAGTTTTCAACTATGTAATATTGGTCATGATTATTTGATAACATGAGCTATGCGAGATAGCTACACGAAAAAAGTGAGAACATCTCATCATATATGTTGACATCTTAGGCAAAATGGTCAAACATGATGAGACATATTAATGTCATGATCTTTATCACATGATTAAAAAGAATCAAACATTTTATTATCGTTTAGTATTTAATAAAGTCAACATAACCCCTCCATAAATAAAAAAAAGTTACAAATTAATTTTCAACGTTCTATTGATTCCCTCACACTATATATGCTTTCTTCATCCTTTCATTTGATGCGCGAGAAATTTTCATAAGCAAGAAAACTCTCTCAATTTTTTTTAGTTTATCGAGCAATTTTAAGTGTTTATTTGAATACGGAGATTTCAATTGTTTTATGTACAAAATTAATTAAAGAACAAATGTTGTTTTATCCTGAAGACGACAGAGCAATAATTCTGTTTGCACGAAGAAACAGAATCGCAAAACGTCTGACCCAGTCATTACTTAACCATTTTTTGTTTTCTAACTTTGCATTCTGACCATTAGACGTTTGAAAGTAAAATAGAAAGCTTAAAGAACAAAATAAGATTTGAAAGCTATATTATATAAACATTCATTTGGTGATTGTATTGCATGGTATATTATGAATTTTACATTTCAATTCTCATATATATCCAAATGCGATTTGGTTTTTTTTCTTTTTCTTTTTCCTTAGGAAATGCATTTTTAGGCAATAAAAAAACGATAATGCTATTTTTGAATTAAATAATATTTTCGTTTTTATTCCGGCCCTCGTTTTCTAATAGTTTTAAATTAAGAGGCTGTTGTGTTGTTGAGTGATCATCATTTTTCTTTTAATATATTTTTATTGGGTTCCTTTAATTTATTGTTATTCTACTTTTTAGTTTTCATTTATTTGTCTTTTTATGCTTTTAAATCCTTTCTTTTTTATTCTCGACTTTCAATTTTGCTTCATCTTTATACTTGTATTCAAAAAATTGATCACTCCCATCTCTTTGTTATGTTCTATTTTTATTTTATTCTAAGACATCAAAATCATCACATTTTCAGAGTTGAGAAAACAAAACGAATCAAAATTGAAAGTCTAATGATCAAACGTATAATTTGAAAATATAAAAATCAAAATAAAAAAAATTAAAATGACCAAAAACTAAAATTAGTTGAATCAAAATAATATTTAACATTTTTTAAATTAAAAGTTTGCACCTTAGTCCTTACCACTGTACATTGAATTTAATGTTTAGAAGAATATTATCAATTTTCATATATAAGGATCAATTTAGTATATATGGTTTGGTGTCTAACATGTAGAAATTAATTTAGAAATTTAACTTTTATTATTGTGCTATTATTCAATTTTTGTGTGTAATAAATTATTAACCAAATTTATTTTTTTAATCTCATTTTTTTAATTTTATAATCTATAAGCCTACCAAATACAAAATTGAAATATACATTCCTAATAAACAAAAAAAAAAGTAATTTATATAAGAATAAATGAGTTGATATTTTAAAGAAAAATTGGACAAAACGAAACTATTTACAAAATAAAATTAAAAAAAGACTTAAATTCATTGAAAGATCGTTAAATGAATTTTGCTATATAAATCGTTTCAATATTTTATTATTTTTAAAAATATCTTTAATAAACGTATTCATGATTTATTAGATACCAAATTTAAATTTTAAAGATCTATATACTTAATTTTAAAAAAATATATATGTATATACTCTAAGTGCTTTTTAAATAACTAAGTTTAAGTTCTATTGAAAATATATCAAATTTATAAGATCAATATTAGAAATAAATGAACTAAATTAGACAGAAATAAATGAACTAAAATAGAGAACTAAAAATAAGGTGACTATAAATCGTCTAGAGATTAGATCATGATATTTTAATCTTTTTAAATTAAGAGTTTGATTGGATTACAATTGGTTAAGAAAAGGTTTAAATCATAGTTTGTTGTTAGAATTTTTACTCTTTCTTTTTTATTTAAATTATAGCGAAACCTTTTTATTTAAAAAAATTGTTAGCATAGAAAAAATATATAAAACTATTTTAAAAATATAGCAATTTTTTTAAAATAAGATATAGTAATTTTGATGAATTTTACTATACTTTTACTATTTTTATGTTTTTTATTTTTATTTTTTGAAAATACATTTTTTTAGTATTATAACTAAAGATTGAAAGTAGCCTAAAAAAGAATTAATATTGAAAGTGAATTTATAGGGATTAAAGTTAAAAGAAATTGTAGTTTTGGAGTTTCATAAATTTCAACTTTAAACTAAAAGAAAATTTAGTGTTAGGTTAAATTAATAATAATTTTTTTTACAATAATATTAAGAAAAGTATTCCAAATGACAAAATTATATTGAAAATATTTATAAATGTAAAAAAAATTCAGATTTTATGATAGACGTTGTTCACACGAGATTTCAAAGAAATGTAATTCGCGGAATTGAACTTTGATATATTGATGAATATTGTGAATACAATCTCTAATATTTACTCCTTTGATGCTTTCTCTCGAATACAAGTTAAAAATATAGGGCTTCTCGATTTTCGGTCTTCAGAATGATGCAATTGCAAGTCGATCTGAACTTCGGTCTTCTGGAATCCAAGGAAAGTTTAGTCTTCTCTAATATTTACTCCTTTGATGCTTTCTCTCGAATAAAAGTTAAAAATATAGGGCTTCTCGATCTTCGGTCTTCAGAATGATGCAATTGCAAATCGATCTGAGCTTCGGTCTTCTGGAATCCAAGGAAAGTTTAGTCTTCCAAGTCTTCAGTTTTTTTCAGAAGATGTTGATCTCGAGGTTGATGTGGACTTGCACGGCTTGAAAGCTTGTAGAAGTTTGAATCTTCGATTCTTCAGAGCTTCAGTAGTTTAGAGCTTCTATTCTTCCTTCAATCCAAGATCCCCAAATGAATGGCAAATGCCTCTATTTATAGAGAAATTTCATGGGCTTTAGGTGGGTTTGGGCCCATTTGCCTATTGGGCTTGGGCTTAAGCCCATTTGTTTGTTGGGCTTGAACTTGGGCTCATTTGTTTGTTGAGTTCGGACCCCCTTATTTGGCCCGATTTTTTATTATAGGCTTGCATTGGGTTAGATATGGGAAAACTTGACTACCCAAAATCCAATCAAATTATAATCGTTACAATTTTGTTGTGATGACGTGGCTGAATTTAACTGGCCAAAATTTCTTGCTCAACAGAAACATTTTAAATGTTTTAAACTGTTGAACTACAAGGATCTAATTAACCAAGTAGTTGTTGATTAAGATTTTATGCTATAATTAATTATATCACGTTTTAAAGTTTTTTTTTTTTTTTAAGAAAATTAACTTGTTGGTCCTATATTTGACTTTAGTCTTTTTAATATATATACACCATTCTCTCCATATTTTAAAATATTATAATTTTATCTTTTAAAATTTTAATTTATTTCACTTGGATCTCTTAAATTGTTAAAATTTATACATCAACTTTTTTTCTCGCTAAATATCTCTAAAAAAATAGAAGTTAAAAATGTAAATCTTAAAATTTAAGGATCAAATTAAAAAAGAACTCAAATAAATCTAAGGAATAAAATCAAATAAATCTAAAAAATAAAATTGTAATATTTTGAGATTTAAAAACTAAATTGAAATAGAACTTAAAATTTAAAAACTAAATGAAAATGTGTACATTTTGAAATACAAGAAGAAAGAGAAATTAAAATTAAAATATTCTTTTTATATATGTTATTGAACTTTGAACCCTAGGAATGGTGTGATTTTATAAAGATGAAAACAAAGTTATGTTGTGAAGAGTGTGTAATCAGGTCGTCTATTCGAGATATGAATTCAATAATCATCAGTTGATTATGGCAAAATTGATGTCAACTATAAGCTATATAATAACTATTGGCATTTAAGATTATGAGAAAAATTGAAATCTTTTTATATAATAATTTTAAAAAATAGTAATGACAAAATGAATATATACAGCTCAATGTACATTTATGCATGTTGAAGACTTAAAAGACAGTTTAAATCCTCCACCTCATTTATACAAATATATATATATAATAATATTTTTGTATCAATTTATAAAAATTCTTATTTTGTTTCCCATTAGAAATATTGATCTACATGTTCATTTCTTTTATACCAAAATTCATGTAAAGTTATAACTTTGAAATTTTCTTCAACATCAACATTTTTTATCATTGAATTAGACCTTATTAGAAGTATATCAAACTTGAGCTACATAGAAACAAACAGACCGCCAATGTCGTGTGAAACAAAAGTTTGTTTAAATGTTTATGTAAGTTTTAGGTTTAAAATACAACATTTGATGTGGCAATTTTTTGTCCATTAAATGATAAAGTTATCTTTTTGAAAAATGACATAATCATACATAGAAAAAAAATATAATTCGTAATACTTAACCATACGTCTTCTTATAAAGATATTAAATGATATATTATTTTATTTTGATAAATACTCATCACTTTTAATTTATCTTTTAGGGATAATTTTTAAAAAATCACAATATTGGAGTACTATAAACTTTTTTCGAGCTTGTTTAAGTCTATTTAAAATTATTACAATATTTTAATACTTGTTAAGAATATTAAAAGGGAAAAAATGTCGTTTTGTTTTTTTCTAAGTTTGAGATCCTATGTGTATGTAGTTATTTCTTTATGAGGGATTATAAAGGGAAGAATCTTTACCTCCTCATTTTGCTCTTACAACTTTTTATGATTCATATTTTTTCTTTCATCACAACTATGTGATGCAAGTAGAGGTGACTATACAGATAATGGTGTATTCTTTTAAATATACAAATGTCATCTAGACCATAAATATAATAACATCACATCATTTTTCGTTTACTGTTATTCAAGTTGAAATGGTATATCTTTTCATGTATGGATATGTTATGTATATCATAGATATGAAAAATCACAATCTAACGGTAGAGATATGTTTGAACAAACAATCATATCTTTTGTTACGTTATAATTATTCTAGTCGAAATAGTATATCCCATAATTTACAAGTGTGAGATAGATTATGAATATGAAACATTAATATTTAAGAAGAGATATATTTGAACAATTCAAGATAGCCTCATTTTTTCCTTTTACAAGTATAGTTAGCAACTATTTGAATCAATTTGATATATCAATTATAATCTTCTATATAATATATATATATAAAGATAAACTATAAATTTGAAGTGGAAGGTAGATTTACTATGGAGTATTACATATGAAAGGAAAATATAGGGAAAAGGTTTGCGTTTGATTATTTGTGAAAAAGAAATCCCCCAAGGAAACGTATGTGAAGCATTCATCCATGGCATTGACTGTAGTGTGTGATAGAGAGACGACTTGGATAATGTGAAGCAACTACCATTAAATAAATATCTTCTACCTATTAAATTGATTTAAATTTTTAAATAAATATCGGTTTATATCTTTTAAGACTTTGAAGGGTCGTATGAACTAATAACTATATTCATTTAGACTTTAATTTTTTTTAAGGTAAGGAAATAAACCTTACCTCACCAATTGTTTTTCGTTTGATAATTTTCAATCAAAACTTTGACTCTAAGGTTAATCAATTTAAACTTTTAATTAAAATATTATCAAACTTTGACTCTTAGGTTAATCAATTTAAACTTTTAATTAAAATATTATCAAACTTTGACTCTTAAGTTAATCAATTTAAACTTTTAATTAAAATTTTGTGAGAATCTTGAAAAATTTATATGCGTGAGAGTTGATATGTTAAAAGTCCAAACTGATTCACTTGTCAAAATTTAAATTTAACGATTACTATCTTGGCAGCTGCCCCCTACTTAATCAACAAATTTGGTAAAATAATTGATCACATCTACTTAATAAGTCTGGATTCGTAAAAATCAAGTAAAATACATATTTGATGAGTTTATTTAGTTAGATAATTAATTGTATTAAATTTAGTACATTAATATCAATTAATTGTAATTATAAATAAGAGAAAAGTCCTCATTTTGTAAGGTCATAAAATACCCATCACCCATTGGCAAAGAGAATGCTTTGAAATACAATATCCTCGTGTTAGACATATTAAAAGGTGATTCCAATTCTCGTCCTAAATTCCCTCGAACCAAACGGCCCCTTACAACTAAGCTCTTTTATTAAAGTTTAATAATTTCAAGTGGTTGAATTAACCATTAACTAATTTTTAAAAAAAATAATAATAGATGATGCATATTCAACCATACAGGTACAAGAAAGAATAATCTAAGCCTAATAATGAAAATTGTAACATCAGTATACAAAACTAAATCGTAAACCTATTTAATTAACCATTAGCTGCCCTCAAAACCCACCTACGTAATAAACTAATTGAAAAGAAAAAAAAGTATATAATACAACCCTACAGATCCATTTTAGTTAACTATTACTTTCTCTAGCGTCTGTTTAATGAGGGAACTGTCACCAATTTGTGACAAGCACGAGTAAATTACTTTATTGATTGACTTCAAAGTTTCGTACTTTGGAAGCTTATTGCTTTCTGCATCAACAGATCCATTTTCTGTCAAAAGATTGAAAGACTTGTTTAAATCAACAAGATAGCTACTTCATTGGCACATATATGTTTAAATTTAAGAAAATGTACAGAAAATAAGAAAGGAACAAAAATATATAAAATATTTTCAAGAAACAGAATCTAAAAAGTAACACGGGTAAGCTGAAAACATGAGTTAATCAGTCATTCTAATTTCCGATCTCGCGGAAAAACCACCTTACTTTATTTGATTACCAAGATAACTTGTGGAATATGAAATCCTAGACACATGGCTAATATGGGTTAAACTCCGTCCCTTTGTGTTCTTTACTGTACAACAAATATCTAAACTTACCAATGATTTATATAATAATTACCACAAAGTTTTACTTTTCTATTTTCATTTTTTATATAAGGTTATCATTGAAGTTAATCCACGTTTAATAAGATTGTTGAGGAAGTGCTAAAGATGTTTGGGGAAGTTACCTGCGGAAACTTTAAAACAAGAGAGAAGTGTCGCACAGAAACT
>JBBPDI010000020.1:24466055-24476827 GCA_037974545.1 Cucumis variabilis
CTATAGGGGAGTCATACCTGTTGAATCCCCGCCCAAGCCTTGTCGCACTCTTTGCAATCTATGCTTTCTTATTGCAACTGACAGTTTTCAATGCTTGTTTTAACTACGTTTTCAATGAATTATTTCTTCTCTCTCGCTTTTATAAAACATTTTTTCTAAAAACGTGAGGGGAGGTTGAATCGTAGGCCGAGTTTGTTCGGCGATTTCGGTTTTTGATCGGCTGACTTGTTGTTTGGATCGAACAAGTGCCGCACAATCACTTGTCCCGAGGTTGAAAAGCTGCGATTGTGACACAAAGCCTTCCCAACATTTCACGTCTACGAAGACTGATCATGGTCAAAGAGATATCATCCCGGCTTAGTTCGTTTCTTTCATTGACCCACTTAACAAGTGCACTAGCAACAGAGAAAGCTGGAACATTCCAAATAGCTTTGAAGGAACCCATTTTGTAGATTTCTTTTCAGCAAGTTCAGTTTGTCCATCAAGAAAATCCAGTTCCTTTTGAGTCCCATCATCAACAACATTGTCATATTCATCAGCAATTTTTGATCCAGGGGTTAGTTCCTCTTCATTACCATCAAGTTCGGAAAATCCATCTTCCATATTATCTTCCTCTCCACTGTTCTCAGCATGAGATTGTGTAGATAAACCATGACTACTAATATAAACCCCAAAGGACGGCCACGTGGTAGGGTTATTTCTCTCGAAAGAAATGAATCTGTCATAACCAGCGGTGATTCCAAAACCAGATACATTTCCTTCCCAAAAATATGGCACCTCTAGTTTGCCAAAAAACATATGAAGTTCTTACTCTATACCCTTGATTCCTGAAAAAAGAACAAAAAAAGATTAGCATAGAACAGAACAAAAAAAGATTAGCATAGAACAAAAAAAGAACAAAACAAGAATAGAACAGAACACGCAGAACTCTTGACTTCATTTCCTTCTTTAATTAGCACCGGAAAGTGGATCAGAAGCAGGCAAGAAGATCGTTGATGCATAGAGACAATGAAAACCAAAACCCATGAGAGGAATTCAAAAGTTAACAGCCAAAAAAAAGATTAAAAGTTTTGATGTTGAATGAAGAATGTAAGGTAGAGAAACAGAGTGGTGTAGTGTGAAGAAAAGGGTAATAGATAGAGGAGGAGGAGAACACCTGAGAGGAGTAGAAGCTCTACGAAGAGCCCACATGGTGAGATGATATCGAGAGTGAAGAACTCAGAAAAAGCCCAACAATGGAAGGGAGGGTGAGACGTGAGTTGTTATGGCAGTGTCATGGAGGTCGTTCTTAAACCCTAAAACCTCTCATGCATTTAATTTGACGAAAATACCATATTGCAATACTATGCCCTTTTTCATTTTCTTAGAATTTATTCTCTCTCTCTCTTTTTTTTTTTATTTAATTTTGTTTAAACTATATAAAAACCTTGTAATTTGTGTTAGACTTTTAAAAGTAAAATTTACTTTTAGATTTTATTTCATTTGGTTTAAATCGTACAAAACATTACTTTCTACTTCATATTAACACAGGGCACCAGAATTCAATTCCTAAATTTCTTTGTCCTAAGAGCCATATAATTTCATCCAACAAATCGCAGCCACCAGATCAATGAACAAATACCTGATTTGTAACATAAAGTTGATAATCTGGGGTGTTAATACATTCCAAATGAAACAGGTTATATTTCTCAGTCAAGCAAATTTGCCACTGCCGTCTTCATAAAACAATCAACTTGAGCTAATTTTCTGGCCAGAGCTTTGTTTGGAAAAAGCTTATCTGCCATCATTCTCTCTCTCATACCATATGCCGGAGTCTTGGCGTTAACATATGCCTGTATTAGAATTTCAAATTGCCTGAACCAAGGCCCGTAACCCGATTCTCTCATCTTATAAAAGATTATCTCTGCATTGTGAACATCACCCCTCCTAGCGTAGTGATTCATGAGAGTCCTGTATGAGCTAAACAATGGCTTCATCCCGTATTTTTTAACAGCCTTAACCAAGAAAGAGTCTGCCTTTTCTACCTCCCCTGCTTCCACATAGAGCTTCACAACTGCATCCCATGCCAACGGATCAATGCGGTAACCGCTCTCTGCCATCTGATTGACCAGTTCCTTGCCCTTTGTCAGCATCTTACTGTCTCCATAAACCTTTATCATGGTAGAATAGTGTTTTGTGGATATCTTCTTCGTCCATGTTTTTACAACTTTATCAAAAAATTTCTCTGCTTCATGAATGTTCTTCAGCTTTCCCCAAGCAACAATGGCAGCCATACATTCTTCAATATGAGGATTTGCCTCACAGATCTCCCACAGCCTCCTCACTTCATCTTCCATTTGGAGTTCTCCATAAAGAGGAAGTAAAATTCTGCATGGCCATCGAGAACCTTTGTAGTTAATTTCTTCCATCTCCTTTAAAATGGCCTTGGCTTTGTCTTTAAGCCCACCTGAAACGTAGCGTTTAGCTAATAAGTAAAGTGCATAAACATCAAGTTCAATTCCTTCAGCCTTCATTTTATCAACAACTTGTTCCATCCCACTTATGTCTTTAGAAATGCCTTTAGCATCTATTAAGATTTTGTAAGTAAATGGATAAGGCTTGACATTTTCTTTCTCCATCAACAACAAAACGTCGGCTATCTTCCTCCTGTCAATCCTCTTGTAAAGAACAAGCATCTGGTTGTAAGCAAATATTGTCCTTGGGAATTCAAGGTCCTTCACCTCCGCTTTTTTTACATTGTTGGCAGCCACATAGATAGCCAAAAGAGTTCGGTATATCACCTCCCCCTGGAAAGACTTTGGGATTTTAGCAATGTAACTCTCTGCCTTATCGAGACCTTGTACCTTTGCAATCAAGTCAAGGCGAGAAGCATAATCTGTTTCATTAAATTCGAGCTGTCCGCTTGCTTCCAACCACTCTGAAAACTGTGAAACCCATACAGAAATGCAAGCGATGAGTTCCAGAAATAACAAACGAATGTCTAAAAATAGGGGGAAATATTTACCACAATGGCTACAAAAATTTTCAGTGACAAAAATTGCATAGCTATTTTCATGTCTGTCATAGCTTTTATAGGGCCAACAATATATAAATGCCGATCCAAATAAACGGGCAGAAGTTCCACTTCCAATTCTGCTCAACTAAACATCAAACCAACCCAAAATTTGGTAAGAGCCGCCAGTACCATTTGAATGCTGAAGGCCTGTTAAACAATTTTGTCGTACAAATATTTGATAATGGTAGTTCTTAAGAATTAATCTTCGTATGCAGGTTTACTGATTAAAAGGCTAACAAAGATATCTCAATTCTTGAAATCATTTTCTGCTGTTTAGACCTTAATACAATCGATTGTTGTACTTTTTAAGAATTGACCAACATTTCTATCCTGTAATAAATTGTGCCAACTAATCACACAAACTTATATAGTGTTCCACAAGTCCCGGGTGGAATGAGATAATATACAAACCTCAAGTCACACAAATGAAAATCATTGCCAGAAAAGTAACATCCAGTCAATTTACCTGCAAAGCCCTCCCAAACATTCGACGTTTACGAAGACTCAACATGGTCGAAGAGATATCACCCCGGCTTAGTTCATTTCCTTCACTGACCCGCTTATCAAGTGCACTAGCGACAGATAAACCTGGAGCATTCCAAATGGCTTTGGTCAGCTCTGAAGGAACCCATTTTGTAAATTTCTTTTCGGCAAGTTCAGTTTCTCCCTCAAGTAAATCCACTTCATTTTGAGTCCCATCATCAACAACATCGTTGTCAGCAATTTCTGATCTAGTGGTTGGAAGTGTTTCATCAAGTTCCGAAAATCCATCTTCCTCTCCACTGTTCTCAGCACCAGCTTGCGTAGACAGACCATGACTACTGATATAAATCCCAGAGGACAGCCATGTTGCAAGGTTATTTCTCTCAAAAGAAATTAATCTGTCGGATAAAGTAGCGGTGGTCCCAAAACCAGCTACATTTCCTTCCCAAAAATATGGTACCCCTAGTTTGCCAAAGACATATGAAGTACTTACTCTATACCCTTGATTCCTGAAAAGAGAACAAAAAGATCATACAGAGGGCCTGAACAGTTCCATGCCTGTAGTATATGTATACAGAAGTTCAATCATACAAAAAACATTCCTTCGTATGATTGATAATGATTTAGTTCTGGAAACTTCCAGTTGAAATTTTCATGCCTAGAACATTTGTTTTTATAAGGTTTCGTGTTTAGAACATTAGAATAACAAGAAAACATCAATCAGAAGCAAGGACGAATCCCGTTAGAGAAAACAGAAATGGAACACAAAGTTAACTACAAGAACAGAACAGAACACGCAGAACTCTTGACTTCATTTCCTTCTTCAATTAGCACCGGAAAGTCGATCAGAATCAGGCAAGATGATTGTTGATACATAGAGCCAATGAAAACCAAAAGCCATGAAAGGAATTCAAAAGTTAACAGCCGAAAACGATATTCAAAATTTTGATGTTGAATGAAGAATGTTAGGTAGAGAAACAGAGTGGTGTAGTGTGAAGAAAAGGGGAATAGATAAAGGAGAAGGAGAGGAATACCTGAGAGGAGTAGAAGCTCTACGAAGAGCCCACATGGTGAGATGATATCGGGAGTTAAGAACTCGGAAGAGCTCAACAATGGAAGGGAGAGTGAGAGGTGAGTTGTCATGGAGGTCGTTCTTGAACCCTAAAGCCTCTCATGCGTCTAATTTGACGAAAATACCATATTGCAATACTTTGCCCTTTCTCATTCTTTTACAAATTTATTCCCTTTCTCATTCTTCTACAAATTTATTCCCTTTCTCATTCTTCTACAAATTTATTCTCTCTCTTTTTTCTTTTAATTTTGTTTAAACTATATAAAATGCTTGTATTTTGTGTTAAAAAATAGCTTTAGACTTCAACAAATTAAAAAATACTTTTAGATCTTATTTCATTTGGTTTAAATTATACAAAATATTACTTTCTACTTTATGTTAACAATAGTTTGGGTTGTTTACTATTAAAGCAAAATTAAAAAAATATTTATAAATATAACAATATAAGAATGTATTTCCGGTGGATTATGATTGATTTGAATGCAATAGTTTATTGTAATCTATAGTATGTTGATTGTGATATTTTACTATGTTTGTAAGTATTTTCAACTGTTTTAAAAACATGTTGAACATTTGAGAAAATTTTAAACATATCCTTAAATAAAAAACACTTCAAAAATATACATTTGCATTTAATATTATAAACACGAATACTTGTTTAAATATTATTTTTTAGCTTAATGGAAGTGGAATTATCAAGATAAATATTTTAAAATGAACAATTGAATTTGAAGTTTACTTAAAAAATATTGCTTTAAAGTCGAATTACATAAATATTTTTTTTAATCTATATTTTTTCCATCTTTTTCAATTCACATACCAATTTTATCGCAACATAATATAAATCCAAAACTCCAAGTTAAAAATTAAAAATCCCTTAATGCTTCCACATTCCATATTTCTTTTTGTTTGTTGTTAACCAATGCCTTAGCTAAAAGGAGTTTTTCTTAATGAAATAAACAAATTCAAACCATTAATTTAGCTTTTGAAGGTTTAGACGTATTCTTATAATAAGTATTAATGTCTTATGTTCATACATTAGCGTTTATAGTATTTTTTTTTAATTAAAAAAACAGTTTATTGATGCTTTTTAAATATTTGAAAGTTTTAGAAGTATACTTTCTACCCAAATAGAAAGTTCAAAAATATTTTTCTATTAATTCAACAAATAATATGAGTTGAGCCTCTCCAACTTCAAAGGAAAAAAATTGTTCCAATTATTATTGAGTTAAACTCACTTAGAAGATTTTCTTGCATGTCATGTTCTATAGTTTGAGATTTTCTTTTAACTACTAATGTTTTTTTTTTCAACTTTATTACAGTCATAATGTAAATTTGAAATGTTGTTTCCAAATCCTCGTATTTTTAAAATACCATTGTTCGACAAGATTTTCAGAAAATTTTAATTTGTTAGAATAAAACTTTGTATTTGGATTGACTTAAGCATGGTAGGTATAATTTCTAACAAATTACTGTTTTATGCTTTTATCTTGAAAGGCAAACTTGTCTTGAGGGACTTGTCGTTTTTTCTTAGCCAAGATCCATTGATTTTAAGGGTTTTGTAGTTTATTCGGTGTTGACTCATCTTGAGGGTTCTGCCATGTATTAAAAGTGTTTCTATTATGTCAAGTTACTATAAATGATGACCACTAAACTCTGCGAACTAGTTATTTTAAAACACTTTCATTGCTAGCGTCTTTTTTTTCTTGCATGATTGATCTTGGTCGTTAGAGTTTTTTGTTGGAGATAATCAATGTCGTAATAATTGAGAGTGACGGAGTTGGTTCCTAAAGTCGATCGTCAATAATGGAGATAAACACCATATAGTTGGTGATAGTAACCCCTAAAGTATGTTGTTGACTGTGGAGACCAATAGATGGCAATTGTAGTTAATGACAATTATAATCAAACTACTGAGAATATTTTGATAATTAATAGATATTTAAAAAAAATCATTTTTCTCTAGATCATCTTTAAAGTTTGTTTTAATTTTTGTTTGGACATTTTTGTTTTCCATTTTCTTAGAAATTAAATCGTTGCAAAATTAAATCAAACACATTTAAAATTAAAATGAGAGATATAATTTCTGTTTATTCTAAAAATATAAAAAAGACAAATACAAATTTTGTCCACAAAGTCCAAAAATGTAAAAAATTAAAGGAAAAAAACGAGCTGTTCAAAGTTCGCTTCGCACCCCACCATTCTCTCATCATCATCAAGTAAGAATGGAAACTCGTTTTTGAAAAACCAACACACAGATAAAGAAAAACAAAAAAAAAACATAACAAATGACATATAAAATTATATACCCCAACCCAACCTAATTAGTCCTCATTCAATATATAAATATATTGGAAAGCAAAAGACTATTTAACCCGAGTTTATTATTCATTTTGATTTCTTCTTTAAAATTTTAGACGAATTTAGTTTCTTTAATGTACAATAAAATAAACTAATATATTTACGAATATAATCGATAAATTACAAGATCTTACTATATTTGTTAATATATTTAACAGTTTTGTTTTTAAAACAAATTTTCACATTATTATTGTTATGTAATAGGATGCTAGATTTTTACTTTAAGATTTTAGGTTTAGTTGTCATTTGGTCATTAAATTTCATTATTTTATGTTTTTACTGCTGCCAAACTTTAATTTTTGATATTAACCTTTAATTAATTAATTTTAAATGTTCATGTTGCCAATCATTTGAATCAATATCAGCGTAGTGATAAGAAAAGTGATGAGTTAAATTCTAACTGTGATGAGTTAAATTCTTTTAAGTTAATTAACAAATATTCAGTTAAAAATCAAATCAAGTGGGTAAAATTTGAAACTTTTTTTTTAAAAAAATAAAATAAAATGGATAACCTATTGGTCAAAATAGTATTAAAACAATGTAGTATTTGGACATTTAAAACGGATTAGAAAAGAAAACTATAATACACTTATTGGTCCTGCACTTTTAAAAATAACTAATTAGTCTCACATCTTTTTAATTAGTACCAATTTAGTTATTACTAGTTAGTAACAAGTGTATTGCAGGTGAAATTTGTCGTTTTATTTAAGTATAATTTGTCAATTTTATTTTAGTACATAAAAAATGTTTAGATAAATAACATAATTAAATTTTGTATAAATAGAAAAATTACCTAAAATGAAAAATGGAAAATGAGAATAGTAAGATTTTTTGTATTTGAAAGCTAAGATATTTATGTTTACTGAGTTGGATAAAATAAAATATTTAAAAAAATAGAAGTTGTAATTAGTATAAAATTTCTTAAATTACAACAAGTATTTTTATTTAAAAGTAGGTTATTTTAATTTTAAAAAATATAATAAAATAAAAGACTACTTCACATTATTCTGTATAATAATTAAAAGAAAATGAAAAACATAAAAAAAACATATTTGCAGTTATTAAATCTGCAAACCTGCTTGTCTTTTTTAAGTTAAAAAAAAAGAATAAATCAATAATGAAAATATCATAAAAACATTCATATGGATAGTCTCAAAGACTCAAGAATGATCTTTTAGTCAAATTCATTCCACAAACATTTGCTAGCATGAGTAGGAAGAGATACCTAATTATTAAAAACTCTTGGAGTGCAATAAAAATTCTTAATAATTTTTTGCCTGTGTCACTATCAATAATACTAAATAGAATTTGCTAAAGTAAATTGTATAGATAAATGAACAAAAAAGATGTCCTTATCTACCATTATTTAAATCAAAGAATGAATTTTGAAAGAAATTGAGTTGTGTGCAAAATAAACCAAAAGAATACCACTTTTAAAAAATGTAGGGAAGAAGACTCATTTTAGAGTAACAAGAATGATATTGCAAAACTATTAAAATTTTAAAAAGTTTTGAAACCGATGTAATTACAAATAAAGGCAAAGTCATAAATTCTAGAGTTTTTTTTTTTTATAAACAAATAGATAAAGACATTTCATATTTTATCTTCTTCATTCACAGTTGATTACATTTAATAATAATCAATAATTAGAAATCATTTTTATTAATTAACAATATTTCGTGTAATTTAAAAAATGACAAAATTATCCATCAAATTTATTTATAATTTAAAATAAAAAGCAAAAGCTTTTATATAGAGAGTATAGATATAGATAACTTGCAAACCAATAGTGAGATGACGTTTTGCCACGTATATATTAGAGAAAAAAATAAAGGGCAAGAATTAGTTAGAGAAGAGAAAAGGGATTTATTTTCTTCCCATTACTTCCTACGGCTTAATATTGGAACGTCTTAGGAAACTAAAAGTTTGGATTATCACTATGCACTTAAATGCAATGATAACCCAACTATTGTTTGGGGAAAGAGTTAATATAATTTCTGTTTTAGGTTTATTATAACCTTTGTTCTCTCCCTCTTTCTTGTCAATCCCTCTACAACTTCCCCATAACCCTAAACCTATTCAACTCTCCATAATTTTATTTATTTTTTAAATTTTACTATTTTTTAAATTAATCTAATAATCTCTAAAAGAATATTTTTTTAATTTTCTTTTAATTTATGAAATTAGTTTTAATTAAATACTAATTGTGATTAGTTTACACATATAGTTTTCGAATTTAAATTTTTTCTAAAAAATTTATTATTCTATGTCTTTGATTTGTTTTTCATCTTTTCAAATATTTTATTTTAAAACTAATTTTTCTATGTCTAAACTATTTATGATAAGTTTAAGTTAAATGAATTTCTAAAAAAAGTAATTTTATTAATATTTAAAAAAATCAAAACATAATCAAATCAACCATTTAATATTAAATTAAATAATATTTGAATCATTAAATAACCTAAACAATGTATAAAAGAATATTTTAAAAAGTATTTAAACTTTAAATGTATAAGAATTTTCTTAAGACAGTAATTTATTCAACCATAACGACTATTTAAAAAAATGTTGAAAATTTAATGTCGTATTTAAATAAAGTAAGAAAAATTATTTTTATGAAAACTATGATGATTTGGCAAATTAAATATACGAAGTTTGTATATTTGAGTTAGAATATGATTTTTTTAAAAAATTAATAATTTATTCGCAGGTAACAATTACGAAAAAATGTTGAAAATGGACATGGTATTTATGAAAATATGAGATTCCATAAAATTAAATATACAAAATTTGTGTATTGGATTTAGAATACAGTTTAAAAAATCAATAAATTATATGCATGTAACGATTATGTAAAAAAAATTGAAAATAAACACCACATTTAAATAAATTACTGAAAATTGTTTTATGAAAATAGGACAATTTGGTAAATTAAATATATAAAATTTGTGTATTGGATTTATAATACAAAATTTAAAAAAAATGTATAAAAAAATAAATTACATAACACCAACTACGTAACCCTTCCTCCAAACATATGTTATCATAACACTTCCGACATAACTTTGCCTCCAAACACATACTATTTTTATCATTAACACTAACTCCCTTTAACCCAACCATTTTTCCAAACGACTCCTGAAGAGTTATATGATTTGACAATCACACCAATATTTGTTAACGTTGTTTCAAAGTTTTATGAGTACTCAGCTTATGTTATTGTAATTTAGGGAAGAAACAAAGCATGTTCATTTAACTAAATCAGCGGTTCACTCATTTTATTCTGTAACTAAATATTTGCTATTTTTTTCACTCTAGATTTCCGTGATTGGTAATTTTTGGATGACATGTGACACTATCTCACCAATTTCATTAGTAGATTTAGAGATTAAATTGCTTTTTTTGTTTGTTTGAAAGTTTAGAGATGAATAGTAATTTTTAAACTTTTTATTAATCAAAAGAAGTAGAGGACGCCACGTGTGCAATAATATTTAAACATATATAAAAAAGAAGAAAAAGACAAAGTTTATTAATAAATAAATAAAAAAAGAAATGGACATTTTTCTTAAGGGAAAAATCTATGATTATTGTCGAAGAAGAAAGGAATGCTTATGCGCCTCACACGGTTTCTTCTTCAACACACTGACCTGATTCACTCATTGATTTTCTCTCTCTCTATGAATTAAAAAAATTAAAAGTGGAAGTAAGAGATCGCCAATCGCCATAACCCATCTTCCACGGCTCTTCATTTAAGTGCGCAATTAGTGCCTTCAATTTACATTTCTCTGTTTTTGCCGCCTC
>JBBPDI010000020.1:24594155-24615676 GCA_037974545.1 Cucumis variabilis
CAGTACAAATTTCTTGAACAACAATTTGATTTCGTGCACGATCAACTTCTGTTGTTTTATCCATTCTTACCAAAAAACAATACTTCTTGTCTTCAGAAAGTACTAAGTTTTGATAGAATTTACTTTTTTCCTTTTTGAACACCTGAAATTTATAATTAAAATAAATTTTCAGTACATAAAATGGTGTGAAATTTAATTATTTAAATATTTGTAATGTACTTGTAGATCTTTATAGTATTTTGTCACACTACATCCAATTAAGTACTTTGAAGTATCAAACATTGTTGCATATGTTTCATCATCTCCATCCGATATCGTCAATCTCAACATGAACTTTCTAATAAAGGTTAATTTATCATTTTCGCATGTTTGACATGATGTTGTTAGTTCAGAATCTAAGGGATAGAGTCTTTCATTACATGAAGCACATTTTTCAAACCATTTATTTTCTTTGTTCTGAATCCTAACAATTCTTCCAATAAAATAACAATTTTTATTTTCAATCTTTGTTAGCTTTGTAAACCAACCTTTTTGAAAAGGTTTCAAATTCATAATCGTGCTTTCTGTCATCTAGTACATAGAACATTTAACGAAACTATTAGATTCAGATTAATTTACCTAAATTTGTAAAAATAGTTTATAATTGAAAACAAAAAAATAAATAAATAAATGCAATACCTTTTGTTCTGTAATCTAAAATGAGCTTCAAGATAAAGAAAATATTTTGGACCTAATTGTGTAGAATAGAAAGAATGACTGAATTCGAAATTGAGATATCGTTTAAATATTAGCTGATGTAAATCTTACGTTACAATTTTTTTAATTACAATTTTATAAATTAAAATTTAAGGTTAGCAATTAAAATGATTACAATTTAAATTAATTATATTAATAAAATTTAATTTAATAAATTAGTTGGTAAATAAAAAAAACATAAATTTAATGAGATTGAAATAATTAGTGTTAATGAGATTGAAATAATTAGAATTTTATAAATTGAAATTTAAGAAAAATAATTTAAATCTCTCAGCTCCCGGAGAGTGAAATTGAGATTGAAATTGAGATTTTAATAATTGAGTTTTATTATTTTTCTGTAACGTCAAAATCATTTAAATTAGATAATCTACCATTTACTGTTGATGTAATAATTTATAGTATTTATGGTGAATGAATTAAAAGTTTAATTTCTATTAAAATTTTAACTCCATTTTATTCTCAATTCCATTTTAAGGGTATAGATCTAATTTTCTTAAATATCAAGGGATACAATTGTTCTAAAATGTTTTTCAAACATTCTGCCATTTTATATATTATAGATATTGAAGAATCAAATTGACCGTAGATAAAGTTTATTCTTTCGTTTCCAATATGTGCTTCTCTTCCATTCATCTAAACAAAACTCCTCAGAACCGACTATCCCTATGGTATTTAAATACATACATATATATATGGTCATATATATTGAAGAATCAAAGTATATATGTGTATATATATATATATATATATATATATTTGAAAACATCAATGCTTTATCCATATATCTGTAAAATTGAATCATTGATATCATTATTTTAGTTATCCTTGGTCAAAGATGGGTTCATGTCACATTGTGGTTGGAATTCAAATTTGGAAAGTTTGTGGCATGGTGTGCCAATGGCAACAATTCAATGCGTTTAAACTGGTAGTAGAATTGGGATTGGCTGTGGAGATTAGTATAAGTTATTGCATTGAACTTAAAGAAGAAGCCAACCCAAAAATAATTGCAAAAGAGATATAAAAAGCGAGTAGAAAGTTGATGGACCATAAGGATAATGAGATCTGGAAGAAAGTGAAAATAAAAAGCGAAGAATGCAGAAAAAGTGTAATAGAAGGTGGATCCTCCTTCATCTCATTGGGTAAATTTATAGATGGCGTTTTGGCGAACTCACTAGGGGGAGAAATGTAAGGATGCGGTAGGCTAGTGATCATTTCATCTATTCGCTTTATGAGTCACATTACTTGTTTTTCATTTCATTTTTTTTTATTCCTTTACACTTTATTGAGCACATTAGTCAACTTGCTTTGGTATTTGGATACTTAGAGTATGAGGAATATGGATTTAAAGCTTTTATTTTGAGAATTTTGGATGATTGAAATAAAGTGAGTTTGTGGAGAAAATAAATTTTTTAAAAAGAACGATTTCTTCTGGTGTCATTGTGGATAATAAAGGCAAAAGTATCTAATTTTGCTATTATTAGAATCCCATTTAAATTATGATCAAACGACTAAGTTGAACACCATGAGTGAAAAGTTTTCCATAAAGTAGATTAAAAAAAAAATAAAGTTAAAAAAAAAATAAAGTTACTCAGGTAAATATAAAAGTTACGTGATAAATGTAAAAATAAAGTTTTCATACGTGTGAAAGACCCAATGACATGTGAAGATATCCATGAAAATACAGAAAGAAATCTAATACCTACAATAATATCTTTGTCCTTTTCAATTCTTTAGCTAATACATCATAATTTCCATTATATATTTCCTTAAATTTATGGTTGTATGAATTTAAAAAAAAAATTGAGAAATTATTTTAAAGAAAGAAACAGCTAAAAACATTTTAGTAACAGTCCAAATTTTTCAAAATCAAGTTGAGTCCATTATTAATCTAATTATCTTAACTTTCTAAAACCAATAGCAAAAGCATAAACTAATTAATCTGAGAACACAGTTGTTCTTTGTATGTAGCAAGTTCACGAAATACAGTGATAAACTTCGATAAAACTAGACCTGGAACAAATTACTCATGCAGATAACAAGTCATAATTTTCCCTATGATACTTCAAGGTAATAAAAGTAAAAAACAAATAAATATAAATAAAACACTCTGGCTATTTCATAAATCAAACAAGTTTAAATCTAACGTGCCTACTATCAATGATAACATAACTTAGTAAGTTTAGGGCTGCGCACGATGGTGGAGAGGGCTAGGCATGAACGTTTTGTCTTGTGTACAAGTATCTTAGGCCAATACATCTATCAAAGGGCGTATAATATAGATTAAAGGTAAAGAGATCAACACATACAATAATCTTGAATTTATAAGTTTACACTAGGATACAATCATGCAATCAATGGGTTGATTTTTATTCGATATATGAATTTATAAGTTGTTACACACTAAGCATATATGAATGAAGTAAGAAATATATAGTACCTTTTTTATTATTTTTCCATGAGCTAATAGGTTCACTTTTCGTTGAAGATGTTCATAAACAAACAAATCCAGCAAGTCGTCAGCTTCATGAATAATGAGTTAAAAATCATACACCCACTGAGTCACTAAGCCATCTTGTGAATAATGATTTTTTCTTTGAGATAAAAATCATACACCCATTGAGTCACTAAGTCATCTTGTGAATAATGATTTTTTCTTTGGATACTGATAGCATTAACAATCTTTTTTAGCCTCAAATAGCGCTAGCTCTCTTTGCAGTGTTGTTGGCCAAGTCTTGATGAGATTTCTACAACATTATATTTAATTGACAAAAACCATACCATACTTATTGATAGGGGCACGAACGGATAAGAAACTATACTATGTGAAGGGGGAATTAAATCTTTACTCCCCATTTTTAATAGGCCATAATCACCTAAGTACACAAAAAGAAATTCTAAACACAAACTCTGTTACTTTAACAGGCTAAAAACTATACCATGCCACAAAATGATACAAAATCCAACACAATCAACAACCATTTTGTAATTGTAAAACACTAAACCCTAGAAATGCCCAATAGAATACAAATTTGCAACAACAAATCAAACAGAGCAAGAGATAAAAACATCAAAACACATCATCTTTCAACCTTTCGGTCTATGCCCAGTTTTAAGACTTTTTATAAAGAGCTTGAATTCACCAATACATAATACAAATGAATAAACCCTACATATTTGGACTAAATCGCGTCAAGAAGAAGGAAAATACCTCAAATGCTAAACCACTGTGAAATACATCTTCAACCGCCGTCGAAGGCTACCGTAAAAACCAAAACCACATCGTAAAACACAACTTGAACGAGACCCACGATTGATTGCACCAGCATACAACGTCAGAACATTTAGCTTAGAATGTCGTCAAACCTACACCAACGTCGAATGTCGGTGCTCTCTCTTCACGTTGGAACGCAAGAAAAACACCGAAAAGTTGTCAAACACGCTGGAAAAGCTTGCACGATCCTGCCGCCTAGCTGACGTCAATACTCCATCGACCGGTGGTGACGATACTCACAGATTGTAGGGACAAAACCTTCACTCTCTCTCTACGGTGACTACCGGCTGCACACCCCTATATATATATATATATATAAATCCCTAAAAAAACAAGTGAGGAGAGAAAGAATTTTAAATTATTATCTTTAATCTTTTAAACATCTACATTTTAAAAAACGACATTAAAGATTCATTTTCATTTTTTCAACTGACATCAAAGGTTATATTTCTTCTAGTGCCCGCCACAGGTAAGGATTAAAATGTCAGTTACATCCAATATGAAAAATAACTTAAGTAATGTATGTAAGTGTGCGTGTCTATGTATGTATGTATGTATATGTATGTATGTATCAAAGTACTAGAAGGGCATTCAGTTTTGGGGAGTTTAGTGTACGAATGGAAAGAAAGTGCATATCAGAAACGAATCGGGCATCTATGGAAAGAATAAACCTTTTGTGTTGTCTAGTAAGCTACCATTTTCATATATTGAAGAATCAAATCGACAACGTATGTAGAAGGTTTCTTCTTTCAGCATAGATGCCCAATTTGTTTCCATTATGTGCTTCTCTTCCATCTGACTACACAAAATTCTCCTGAACTGAATATCCTTATTGTACTTACACACATATATATTTGTAAACATCAATATTTTATCCATATATCCGTAAGATCGAAACATTGACATCGCTATTTTGATCCTTGATCACAGGTGGGTTTGTGACATATTGTGGTTGGAATTCAATTTTGGAAAGTTTGTGGCATGGTGTGTTGATGGCAACATGGCCACAATATACAAAGCAACAATTCAACACGTTTGAACTTGTAGTAGAATTGGGATTTTTCATGGAGATCAGTATAAGTTATTGCAATGAACTTAATAAACAAGCCAACCCAAGAATAATGGCAGAAGAGATAGAAAAAGGGATTAGACAGTTGATGGACCACAAGGATAATGAGATCAAGAAGGTGAAAACAAAAGGCGAAGAATGTAGAAAAAGTGTAATAGAAGGAGGATCATCCTTCATCTCATTTGGGTAAATTTATAGATGACGTTCTTTGTAACTCGCTAAGGGGAGAAATAAGGATGCGGTAGGTTTAGTCATTTCACTATCTATTTGCTTTATGAGACTCATTACTTGTTATTCACTTCATTTTTTTTGTTTCTTTACATCTCACTTGAGCACATTAGTCAACTTGCTTTGGTATTTAGATACTTGGGGGCGTTTTGGACAAAAAGTGAGTTATAATAGTATGAGATTATAATAGTTTGCATTTTGGGATGCATATCCTGTGTTATTATAAGCTCTATTTGAGGTGGAGACTATTATAATATGAGTTTTTCACTACTCTTCTTTTGGCCTACATATATACTGTACATGAAATACACATTTTTCTTCAATTGATTATTTTATATTAAATCTTGTTAATTATGATGTTCATTTAATAAATTTAGCTTTAAATTTGGTTTTTCAGTTACTCTTTTTTGCCATACATATATATGGTACATGGAATACACATTTTTCTTAAACTGATTTTATTAAATCTTTGTTAACTATGATGTATTTCATAAAATTAGCTTGAATCTTGGTTTTTCACTACTCTCTTTTTCCATACATATATATTGTACCTAAAATACATATCTTTTCTTAAATTGATTTCGCTAAATCTAGTTAAGTTTGATCTTCATTTAATAAACTTAACTTCAATCTATGTTTTTCACAACTCTTTTTCCTCATACATATATATCACAACAAGAAATGGGGGATCTCCTTGTGAATCAAACCAAATTCTCGCACATCAATTAGATAAGGGAATAATCTTAAGTATATAAGTAAGGATAACTATCTTCGTTGGTATGAGGTTTTTTGGGATGGTACCAAAAGCAACCATGCGGATGTATACCCAAAGTGACACAAAATCGTCAGGAGATATATGAAAAATCGTCGGAAAACGATCTTCCGATGAATAAACACCCATCGGGACCGTGGTCAGACAAAATGCATCTGGAGAGGCCTTCCTGATGCCTAGAAATGCAGCTCGAGAGATCATATACAACTCCCGATGTCGTATATGAACTTCTGAAGCACAAATACAGGTGTATTTGTGCGTCAGGAGTTGGATTATTTTTCTAAAAACAAAATAATTCTCTTATTACTTTAGCAGCAGCAATGAAGGCCAAGCCTATACCAGTATTACCACTGGTAGGTTCAATCAAGACACTGTGAAAGGGAAAAAAGGTAAATCAAGTCAACCTACCAAAAAAAAGAAAAGAAGAAATCCGTTCAATGTAAAGTGCCATTCAGATTTAAAAAAAAGACCAATTGTCATTGCTAACCTCCACCGAAGTGATCAAACCCTTCTTTTCTGCATCTGAAATCATGCTATAGCCAATCCTGAAAGAACATAAAGTTTTTCCTTATCACGCTTGTTGCAGATAAATTCAAATTCTAATTAATTAGAAGTGCAATGCTTGTCGCAGACAATTTCAAATTCTAATAGAAATCCAACAAGAAGGAAACTGGACAAGATAAAGCAATGTGATATATATATCGCATTCAACATGAATATAAAAGCTCCATCTGTTTTTATAACTTAAGAACTAATACAATTTGTCCAAATTACAGCAAACAGTACAAAACCAATACACACAAACAGAACGAAGTAAATAAGTAGACATGTCTTTTTTTTCCTTAGTTAAATATGATTTTTAGGGGTGTAAACGGGTTGAGATAGAGAACATTTCCAACCAAATCCATATTTTCGGGTTGGTTGGGTTGGCAACCCGAATAACTCAAATAGTATTTCCAACCCAAGTCATATTTTAAAGGTTGGGAATAGTATTATTGAAAATACGCTGGATTGAGAATAGTGGATTGGACAAAATATATACAGCATTCAACAGATTGGGAATAGTAAACACGGTTGGATTGAGGTTGAACCGAATTTTTCAACTCTCAACTCAAAAAAGTAACCTAACCCAACTCTTATAATATAGATTGGGTAGTCTAGGTTACTCTTATACCTCTAATGATTTCTAATTCCGCTTTAGCAAGAAAATGCACAGGACCAGTATCCTTGCATAGGGCAATTTTTGTATTACAATAATTTTTAGAAAAAAAAGAAAATATAATTAAAAATAAAAAGTACGTATCTTTGACACCAGAGTAAGGCTCCATCATCTCCAACTTGGTGGCTACCTGAGCCAAGCAGCCATTCAACAACACACGGTTGAGATATGCAAATGGAGTATTCCCCAATTAGCTGAAATTTTTAATATATGAAAAGTGGATGATGTAATGAAGTTCAAAAGTTCTTGATAATAACCTAAACTAATCCTTGGAATTCAATTGACCAAAAAGGGAGAGAGGAAGGTCAGTGGCTCACTTCAGTAACATCTTTATAGTTTCAGCCTAATGTATAGTTTTTGACACCAACTTCACAGAAATAATTAAACTTCCCACTGTTCTAAATTGTTGAATAACTAAGATTCAATTTTTTTTAAGAAAAAATGTTCATTATTATTATTATCTTGGATAAATACATCAAAGGAATTCATTTCAATTTTCACCCATAAACAAGAGAACAGCCGAAATGGCAAGGAAACATGATGTCCGATCTAGGTTTAAATTTGGTAGACCAACATTTTTTGAAAATCTCATGCCTTACGATTCACCACCATTTGTTACCGACTATAGTATTCAAAGGATAGATTTAATCATGTTAGTCATAGTCCACAGCTTCTTTGGGAACAAATTAGGATTTTAGGGCAAAATTTAAATCTGACTTAAATAAATTACATACGGAAAGAGATAAGGGCGGCGGCGACAACGACGACGCTAGAGGATTGGGACGGCACTTGTAGAGACAGGATAGGCGACGAGGACGGCAGTGGCATAGTGGCACGAGCGGTGGTGGTGATTTTCGATAGAGTTTATCGATTTTCCCTTCCCCTTATTCGCTAATCTGGGAAATACATATCCGAGGAGGGTTTTTAAAGGCCAACTCCCCACGTCGCCCAACATGTGTTGGGAGTTATCCTAGAACTGTCGATGTTAAAGCATCGACTGTTCCCCCTAAATTCCTGAAGCATTACTAACGGAGTCAATAGATATTGTGTCGGGAGATAAGATCTCCCGATGCCATATCTCCCAAAGGTGTAAAGCAATGATGGGAAATCCAGAATTTCTTGTAGTATATATATAGTACATGAAATCTTAAATTGATTTTACTAAATCTTTTTAATTAGGATGTTCATTCGATAAATTTATGGTTAATCTCCATAAAGCAATTTCAATTTACGCAAACATCCCTACAATCTGGCTGAATAGATAGGTAAGAAAATAATACAAAAAGATATTTTCAATACGTTCTTAGCCAAATATGAATTCATTACAATAGATAAGCTTGGTAAAAAAATGGATAAAATACATGAAAAAATTAAAAAAAAAAGTTATTCATCAAACTACTACAAAACTGACAATACTTGACAGTTTGTAAACGTGAAGAATTTGTTTATTCTTGACATGTTTTGCATGTCAAGATTTTTTTTTCTTTCCAATAAAAAAATTTTTAATTTAAAATATTCATATAATTATATTGCACCTGTTTTGAAGTCCATTCACATACATATAAGTAGCCTTTGAAATTACACAAAGTTGCTAAACTACGCATATTAATTGAACAATTGAATCGACTCAAACTTTCCCTCAAAGAACTAATACTTTAACAAATTGCATATATCATTTAACCATACATATCTCGTTAGTCATTACATACTTAATTATAATAACCCAAACTTCTACCATATGAAGATATTGTTCAACCTATCTCTATGTCTAATATGAAAAATATTAAAGTCTGTAAAATGTAAATATGAGAAAAAACTAACATTTGGGCTATGCTCTGAATTCTTTTGTAACATGTCCTTAATAAGTGTTTTCCTACATGTAGAAAAGAGCCAGAGTTTCAACATTAGACTACATAAGAAATCAAGATTCAATTTACGAAGTTAGTTCTTCAAGCATATTATATTTTCATTAAGAAAATACATATTCAGACTATAATGTGCAGATATGGTCATAAATGCAAAATAATTTTTAAAAAAATGGACTCATTCATTCACCAAACAATTCCACTTCTTCCCCATCGCCATAAATATTACTAATCTCTCTCTGATTATTTCTAACAACGATGATGTTACAAAAATAAGTAAAAAGAAATAGCAAAACCATGCAGTTGAAGAACCCACTGCTGAGAAAAGTTGCAACACATTAGGGTATAAAGCATCATTCTACTAGACTCTCGATGTCAAGCACGAAACGACTTTAATTTCAACACTCGAAGAAAAAGAACTCGTAACCTTCAATTTCTCAATAATTGAGAGAACGTGGTTAAAAAAGAGAAACTATTGCAGCAACTCCAAAACAAAACGCATGCTACTCTGCAGTCGAAGTAACTCGTGCATATAACCAATAAACTTCCTTAAGCTTACGAAAATTCTACACTCCATTATAGAAAAGTGAAACTATTTCTGGAATCAACTAAGCATAGATCTCGACTCCAACAATCTCCTCATAGTCGCAGAAAATGATCTATAAATAAGCAAGTAAAATATAAAACAGCCTGAATCACTGGTATATCCAGCATCATTCCAAATATTGAACTCTCTATGACATCCAGCTCGTATACTTGAAAAACAACTAGAATTCATCACCTCAAATATATAAAATGAAAACATAGACAGGGAAACGATAACATATATAATGGACAAATTTTAAAATCTTCTAACAAGTTTTTGAAAACTACTTTCTCTTTAAGTTTTCAAAACTTGAATTGCTTGGTTTTGAAAACATGGCTAGGGTAGAAAATTAATAACAAAACAAAGAAAAAAAGACCTTGTTGATGAAAATGCATTTTTCTATAAACTTAATTTTAAAAAACTAAAGATTGTAAGTGTTTTTAAATGGGGTAAACTAAATAAAAAATTAAGAGAAGAAAGTTAGAAGAAAGAGAGAGAACATACCAGATTGTATGATATTAAATCAGCTATGTTGTCTGGATATTTGGCCAACAATATGCAACCCTCGACAAGGATTTGATGTATACATTCTGGAACCTTTGATATTAAATCAACAATGCCCGTAAATTTTCCAGCTGAATAATTAACTCAAATTAAGTCAATGACAATTACCACTAATTTCCAACGTGATTTAATCTAAAATACGACCAAAATATAATCAACACATCAAATTGATAAATATCACTGTTCAAGAAATGAGAGAGCAAGTCATAAGACTTTTTTTTTTTTTTTAAAAAAAAGCATAAGACCAAATAAACATTAATGAAGTAGCACTTATCAGTTATTAGGTAGCCCCCCAAGTAAGAATGATGTACATTACTAAATGCTCTAAAAATCAAATTGAACCAATCCTAAACCATAGAGAAATTTCAGATATGATTTGTACAGGACATGGGTTTCAGATCGGACTTCTTGAAATCTAACCAACGCAAAACAATGAAAAAGAAATGTGAGTTTTTTACTTTTTCTTCTTACAATCTTCTGACTCTTTTCCTATTTCTATACTTCATTTAATCTTCTAAAAGCTTGTGCATAATCTAAAAGGAAGAGAATTTATTTTTCCAACTTGGAGCAAAATTTATTTGGAAAAATAAAAAACACTTATTTTCCAAAGTTGTGCTGAAAGGAAAAAAAAAAGAAAAGAAAAAAACTAAGAAGTTCAATCTATCTAGTTTATTGAGCCAAAACCAAAATTATAATCATCTCGAAATGTAACCAACACTAAACAAATTTTAAATAACTCAAATTAAGAGGCTCATAGGAGAATTTAAGGAAGACACAATTCAAAGAAAATGAGCTAATCTAGAAACGGGGAGCGTTACAATCCACATTATATTAATGTAAGCACAGGGGAAGAAAACATACAATAACAAGGGAGGGTTCCAAAACATAATTCCTCAACAATAAAAATAAATAAATCAGTCCACCAAATTGAGAAACCAAGAATAGAGAACTGCAGTTAATTTTGAAATATATATTATAAAATATGTGCTTCTTCAAAGGAGAAAATTAGGGAACAGAGAGGATTATGAAAGTATTGAAACTAGTGCAGAAAAAAGGAAATTGCATAAGGTAGTATTTTGAGAATATGATATAGATTATATGACAAAATTTTCACTTAACCAATTTTAATTTATTATTATTCCTAAACTATTATTCAATAACTTATTTTTCTTTCTCTTTTTAATGATCTACTCATTATTTATTTATTCTTCCACTTTTTAAAGCCATAATTATTCGTTTAATTTTATACCAGAAAAATTATTTATTTATTTCTTTTGTCTTAATCTTAATTTTAGAATATCAATAATACAATAATTGCAATGTGAAATATAATGGTTGTTGATCAGAGTAATTTAACTTCATTTGTGATTTTTTTTTACTTTCTTCAATGTGTAATGATTTTGTTTTATTTTTTTATATTAATTTTGTTTTGGTTTTACTTTGTCTCAGTTTTGTATATCATTGTTATGATACACTTATATTATATATATTAGTTGGTTAATATACTTACTACGTGATTTTCGTTTTTTCAAACTTTATGCAGTTCATTAGAGTATTATTAAGTATATGAATGATGTAACTCAGTGTATTATTCTCAAGTATATCAATAATATATTGTTAAAACATGTCAATAAAATGAATCATTATCAAGTATATGAACCAAGTTTACAAGTGTATATCAATAGTATATTAAGTGTATAAGTAGAATTTCAAGCATATCAAGTTGTCATTTTTACAAATAATAAAATGCTATGGACTTAATTATTATAAGTTATTTGGTCATTTTTTCAAGTGCCGCTATAAGTATATAAACACCTACACAATAGTACATAAAGGCCTTTGGAGAAAATTCTTAGAATGAATTGAACAACAGACGATATCTGCAATGTCGACCTCACCTGAGCCGAAAATTGAAATGTAGACGATAATAGAAAGGGAAAATGGGGGTAAATTCATATAAGGTCAAAATTCCCAATCATTACAAAAAATTTCCCGTTTAATTGTAACAATATCCTAAGGTTTTGCTCCGGCAACCTAAAGTTATTGCTTTGAATTACAAAACAACCGAAACCCATATCCAAAATTGAACGGAAGCTTCAAGAAATGAAGTTACAGTGGACGTACCTTCAGAGGAGAATCTGATCAAACATGGAGAGATGGAGAGATTGGCATAATTCAGCCACAACGCTTCCTCCTCAGAAATTTTCTCTTTTGCTTCGTCCAAAGAATGGATAGAAATTGGTAACGTTCAACATCATTAGTCATTCTATAACTATTACACCACCAAATTAAACAATGATATCATTAGACAGCCCCAAATTAATTCAAGCACATCAACTAAAAACTACAGTAAAATAAAAGAAATTACAATGAACTTTTGTCATTTCAAACTTATACATTATAAGTCTTCCAAACATAGAAGGGGAGAGGGAAAGAAACTTAACAACTTGAGAGAAGAAAGCAACCTGAAGATTATCGCAAAGATAGGCAACCTGAAGAAATCGGAGACAGTAAAATAAAAATAATTACAATGAGCTTTTCTCATTGGAAACTTATACAATCATACAAGGGGAGAGGGAAAGAAACTTAACAGAAGAAGGCAACCTGAAGCAATCGGGGAAGAACCGCGTACTTCTGGAATCGGGGAAGACTGCCGTACCGTGGCTGTCCTCATCCGTGCGCTGAAGATCGGACGATTGGAGCCGTGCGCTGGAATCGGGGAAGACTTCCGTACGGTGGCCGTCTGAAAACGAGCTGCCGTACGTCGGACGCTAACGAACGGTCGGGAGATTGGAGCCTTTGGAATCAAGCCGACTGAGACGCTGAAGATCGGAGATTGGAATCGTCAGACGCTGAAGAGGCCGTCGGACGTCGAAGCTTGAGCGTGTGGTGGAGGGGCCGTCGAACGTGGATGTGGGAGAGATGGTTGGGAAAAACTTTTTTTTAGAAATTGGAAAAAATGGAAATTTTGAGAAAACAAGATAGAAAAGAAATTAATGTTGACGCATTTAATCGGTTAAGTTTAAAATAAAAAATAAAAAATAAAAAAATTATTTATTTATTCACTTTTTGTTATTTTTAAGGTTTATTTTTCTACTCGACTATTTTTAATAGAATTGTCAAGAGTATCAAAATTGCAGGCATCAAAATTTTGAGTTACAACTATTTCTTTGATTTATTATTATTATTATTTTTTTTGGAGGAATCCCTCTATGTCTTTTATATTGTGAAATATGATCTGCATATGCCTCAACCTCTCTAGCTACTTAGTTCAGAGATATCCTGCAACTGTTTGACGACTTTCCCATGCAGTTCAACCTCCATATTATGTTTCTCTTTCAGCCAACTTGCTATTGCCTTGAACTGGTCATTTGCAAATTCCATTGCATTCCTAATGACCTCGACCATTTCAGATAGTTGGCCACCGCGTTTCCTCTTGTTTCCATTCGAAGCATTTCTGCCTCCATTGGATCGACTTGCCTGTGTACCCATTAGCTCACTAGGTGACATATCTAGTCCCAAGCTATACATTGCCAGAATCTTCGCATGATGAGAATCATCAATGAAAAACCATCAAAACTACCTGACACATTAAATCCTACAATAGCAAAGGTCTCTAATCCTGCTCCCGTAATCTAATCTTTGCCCAAAAAACATAAGGCTGGTCATCATAATAAGGAAAACGTTTTAGAGAGAAAGTTTAATTATTACTTCATTTTATTTTAATTGATGGTCTTTTTCAATACTTTGTTTCTGTTTATTTTGTTAATAATGTTTTTTTCTAAAAAAAATTATAGGTTTATTAGTTTTGTAAAAAAAAATTATTGACAAAATAAACAGACCTACTTACCAATACTTGTAGCAAAACTCAAACTTTTCTCAGGTTTTAATTTTTAGATTCGTGAGATATAAAGTCAATTTTTTTAAGGCCAAAAATTGATCCTTTGTATTGATTCAAATTCCTTATTTTTCTTATACTATCATTCTTTTTATGATACAAATTTTCTTCTTCAAAATTATATATGCATTATGATAAATCTTTTCTTCTTCAAATTTAATTTTGTTCTTCAAATTTTCTTTTATGTTCAATCTTGTCATAAAAGCAATTTTCAATGAAAAAGTAGGATTGAAATTTTTTGAAAATTATTCTTTGATTTATTTTTAAATAAAAGCTAAAAAAAAACAATATTAAGAATTTTGATAAAATCGACGGTTATAGAATTTTTGGGATTTTTTTTTATCCGTTTATACCTTTATGTAAGATAATATGTGTTTTATTGATACAATATGTTTGCATGATCAAATAATGAGGCCATATATCACACAATCACAAGATATAGTGTATTTGTAAACTACAACTAATTTTGGAAAATATTAACTAATTTATGATATTTTTGGGATTGACAAGATTTCCCCATATCTCCTAAATATATGTCTATAATTCATAAAAAAAATAGGATCTTTAGTATTTAAATCAAATTAATTAATATTTATTTATTTAATTCATAAAACTTATGTTTAATAAAGATTTTCCCTAAAAAAATTGCAAAAAGATTTTCAACCGTTCCTAATTCATTAGATTTCATAATATTATGAAATCTAATCCCTAAAATAATGATAATCACTAACGAAGTATTTTCATATGATTTATATTTCAAATTATTAAAAAAGAAAAGTTAGATAATACATAGTTATTTTAATTTATATTTCAAATTATACACTTATTTTTGTTGATTTTTATTCAAAAAAAATAATTTATTGTGTCTCTTGTATCGATGGTTTACCTTCCTTTGCAGTCTTTGATCAAAACACATTGGAACGAGCTTGCAAAATTTGCAATTGATGTAGTAATTCAGAAGGTATTATTATATTAGCTTCACTTCCTTCAAACATTTTTTACGAGAAAAAAATGTTACCAGTGGCATCTTTTCTCCTTCTTCCCCTCATTTTCGATCTTTGAATTCACTGAGTTGGTTGGGGTCAAAATTTAGGTGGAGTTAGGTTATGTCTTCTGACTTCTAGGATATCTGTATGAGTTGTGCTAGTTTAGTTAGCATGTGTGAAATCTGATTAACTTGACTTGTTGGCTGTCTATTCTCTTTTTTTGTGTTTTTTCCTCTTTATATATATATATATATATATATATATATATATATACATGTATCATGTATGTATGTTTATGGAGTGTTTTAAAATTTCCTCTTAGACGCAAAACGTAGGTTTGGGTGTGCAAAATAAGACACCTCCCTTCTATGAAGCTCTAAAGCCCAAAGCCCTGAGCCTTCAAACTTTTTGGAGGAAAATGGTGGAAGAATTCGGTGGAGAGTTTTGATCCTTTTCGATGAAGGATTTTCAATGCTTTTCGGTTGAGGGTTTAATTGGCTAGGGAAGTTTTTTAAAATTACCCTTTATTTGGAGTTTATTACATTACTGTATTTACGATTCACATTTTTTAGTTATGTAAAGGCATTTAAGACAATGTTCCAGCTATTTCTTTTTTCAAATTTTTCTGTTTTGCTATTTTGTCAATTTAAAAATATTTTTTCCATTTATCCAAAACGAAACTTATATTTTGTCGTTTTTCTTGTCAACCATTTTTTTAGACTCGCCCCTTTCTTTTATTTATTTTTTAAAATAGGGGAGTCTTAAGACTCGACCCCTTCTTTTAAAAAAAACGTCAAGATCAACAATATTTATGTAAAAAGTTTCAAAACTACCATATTTTGGTAATAAGTTTTTAAAAAAGCATTACTTTCGTATTTAATCCACCTAAATAAATGTGTATGACAAACAGATTATAGTACCAAAAAAAAACATAATATTAAGATAACCAATATTTATTTTACAAACTATTAGAATTTGGACCACAATAATTTACACTTTAAACACAAAATACAATAACCCGGACTATAATACCATACACCTAAACACAGACTATAATAACACGTAATTTATTATAACCCAAAGACTATAATAAGAATAGATTATCTCTTTTCTTACTACCTTTGCTAACCATCTTCCTGGTTTTGCGTTGGACATGTGTTTTGCTCAAACCATGGTTGAAATAGCTAATGAATTTGAGGTTCCTTCTGGTTGGGGTTGGTGCTCTATGTCACGGTCATACTTGTCCAAGGCGTGTTTGCCTATGGCCGTATATTCCGATTAGCCCCAATCTATCTTATATTCATGTCTTGTACGTAGTTTAGGTGTTTGCTTTCAATTCTAGGTCGATATGCTTGGGAGTGACGTTTTGGCATTTTCATATACAAGTCTGCCATAAGGGAAAATGTCCAAAATGTACTATAGGGGAGGCATGGTAGTTGAATCTCCTATCAAGCATTAGTTGTACTCTTTGCAAGCATCCTTTTTCCTTACAACTGATAGTTTTTAATGCTTATTTCAATGTCTTTAAATTCTTTCTCGCATTTTATAGTTGAATCCCCGACCAAGCATTAGTTGTACTCTTTGCAAGCATCCTTTTTCATTGCAACTGATAGTCTTTAATGCTTATTTCAATGTCGTTTTCAATGTCTTTAAATTCTTTCTCGCATTTTATAAACAAACTTTTCAAGAACGCGAAGGAAGGTTACGACATACGTCGACATTGACCGCAACTTTGAGATTTTGATTGGCTGACTTATTCATTGAGCTAGAACAAGTGCCGCACAATCGTCCGTCTCGAGGTTGAAACATTATGATTATGACAAGTGGTATCAGAGCTAAGATTGGCTGAGCGACGGTTGAAACAGAAAAATGTAGACCGTGAAGCAAACGGGTAAGACCCAAAACGAGTGATTAGTGGGGATCGAAGAGCAGATGCTCCACCTGGTGGAAGTTCCTGATTTCATTCGGTTTCTTGAGAAGTGGTTTGAGGAAGTTTCCAAGAAAGACGATGTCATTGATGCGGTATCCGGTCGTCTGGACGAATTACCCATACTCGAGTTGTCAGCTAGAGTTGACAGACTGGAGTCACGAGTGATGAGAACTGAAAACGTTACCTAAGAGCGTGGTGATTGTTCATCGGGCTCGTTGCCCAGATGGAGGAACGAGTTATTGAGCTAAATAACTCTTAGAAGAATATAATGGGAATGATAGACGACATGACAGAGGATTTTCAAGCCACCCTGGATGTCGTTAGAAATGAAATCGCAGAGGTAAACATGAAGGTAAATCTTGCAATGCGAGCTATAGCAAACCAAACTCCGACTGAAGGAGCAGTTTCAGTTAGCACGATGAAAATTCCTAAACCCAAGCCCTTCTGTGGGGCGAGAGATGCAAAGGCATTGGAAAATTTCATCTTCGATGTCAAGCAGTACTTCAAGGCCACGAACACCGGTTCAGAGGAAGCCAAAGTGACATTGGCAAACATGCATCTGTCGTAAGATGCAAAATTGTGGTGGAGGTCCTGATACATTGATATTCAGGAGGGACGGTGCACGATAAGTACCTAGGACGATTTGAAGGAGGAACTTCGTTTGTAGTTTTTCCTCGAGAATTTTGATATTTTGGCTCAACAAAAACTGCGTGAACTAAAACACACTGACACCATTCGAGAGTAAGTGAGACAATTTTGCGGGGCTAATGTTAGACGTATCCGACATAAAAAAAAGAGGCAATATATTTTGTTTTGTTGAAGGGCTGAAACCGTGGGCAAAGACGAAGATGTATGAACAGAAAGTTCAGAACCTCCAGTCTGCCTATGCAGCAGCTGAACGTTTGTTCGATATGTCTACTGACCCTCAAGATGTGAGACGCTGCCAAAGTTCTTCACTAGGAAGAAGTAGAAATGGGTTACCAAAGTCTCCCGAAGCTGTCAATAGGGGTAGAAGTCCCAGTTTAAACTGCAAGCCTTCCACACCCAACACCGGGAATACAGGGCGAAGATATAATGGTCCGAACACGTCAAATCACCATTTTAGTTACTACTTATGTAATGGACCACATCCGAGTTAGGGAATGTCCGAAAAAGGCCGACTTCGATGCCTTCCAGGCCACTTTAGACGCAGACTTGGATGACAAGTTGAGTCAACCCGAGAGGGAAGTGGAGGAAGTTCAGAGAGTCAGAGTGGGGGCCATAAGATACTTGTCGTCTCTCGAGAAGAAAGTGGGGGAGATAAATAGAAGCACAAAAGGGGGTCTGATATATGTTGACACCTGAATCAACCAAAAACATACAAAGAGCACTATGGTTGACTCGGATATGACTCATAACTTCATAACGCTGGCAGAAGCCAGACGGCTAAACCTTCATTAGAAGAAGGATACAGAAAAAATAAAGATCGTAAATTCTACAGCTTTACCCGTCGTCGGTCTAGTAAAACGAGTGGCAGTATAGTTAAGAGGATAAAACGTTTGTGTTGACTTTGTGATTGTAGGTATGGATGACTTTGATGTAGTACTCGGAATGGAATTCTTCCTTGAACATCAAGTGATCATCATGCCTGCAACTAAATGTCTGGTGATCACAGGAACTACGCCCACCATTGTACAGACTGACCTTCGGCATCCCAAAGGATTGAAAATGATATCGACCATGCAACTGAGAGAGAGTTGTGTTCGGGACGAGACAGGGTTCGAAGACATCCTGCCTGAGCCTATCGGTGGTCAGGGGGAAATAGTTCGAGAAGACACAAGATGTGTCATAGAAGAATTTGGCAATGGGAGGCCTGATAGCTTGCCCATGTCAAAATCGCCTACGAATAGTGTTTATTGTGAGGTGTCGCCGGAGTTAGCTGAACTTCGGATGTTGTCGAAAGGATTGAGAGCAGGAGTCGTTAAACCTACAAAAACTCTGTATGAAGCTCAAGTCTTTTTACGAAAAGAAGAGAAGAGACAGTTGTGCACCGACAACCGTGTCTCAAAGTGAGCCCCGAGGAGAGGGCCAACTCTTGGGTCTGTAGGAGCGACCCAAGCTACTAAAGCTTATACCAAGACATTCGATGATGCTATAAGCAATGTCCTCGTGTAGAGTGGATGACCCGACACGTCTAAGGACCGAAGGTCGAGTACCACAAAAAGGAATGCAGCGATGTCTAAAAGAGAAAAGCTTGCCAAGGTAACCAGTCAGAGGGATGGAAACAGTGTTCCCAGGAAATTACTGATGTCAAGAAGACGAATGACAATGTTATCAGACACTTCAGTACTCAGCCAGATCTGGCCTCGAGTCAAGCAAGGGCACAGAGAGACATGCTCGAGCTTGGGTTTGGGTCAGAATAGAAGAAGGAAGCGAATGATCGGGCAGTTGGTGCCCTTATTCAGAGGAGCAATTGTGTGATTACATGCATGTTGGCTCGTATTCGGGCATGTCAAGTGGATGGCCCAATGCAAGACACGTCGAAGGAGTCCGTGCAGAAAGACTCTGTTACGCAAAATGGCATGAGTTTCGTGAAGACCAACAGGCTAGAACAGAAGAATGGGGGTAAGTTGTTGAAGACGGCCCAATCTTGTGTTACAGTTGTGATGAGTTTGTCCACTGATAGAAGCCCAGCAGAGAGTGTTGGTGGCAGACAAACTGTGTTGTCGCACCTTGTTGATCCCTCCCACGTCGAGAAGAGTCATCGGACTCGCAAAATTACCAAGAGATGGAAGCAGAAATCAAACATCGTTTGGGTTAGTCTAGAGAGAGCCTCGAAGCTGCCAAGGGGATGGGCAGATTAGAAGCATCGCCCTTGGACTTTCGTGTGGATGTCAGGTCATCGTCATGCGGCAACCTAAACGAATTCGACTCAACGTTACAGAGATCACCCCCTCGTGAGAAGATACGAGGGACTAGCAGAAGCAGGAAGAATCCTTGCTGAGGGAGCAAGGAAGAAGACAAAGACCCACGAGGAGGATACTCAGGTTCGAGTGAAGCAGAAGAACCTCTCCGTGGAAGAAGCAAGTGAAAGACGTACCAATGATTGTGAAGCGTGGAAGCAGAAGATTGAAGGATTCCAGCTTTGCCAGTCGACGGGGATATCAACTGTTTAAGTGGGGGAGTATGTCATGGTCATACTTGTCCAAGGCGTGTTTGCCTATGGCCGTATGTTCTGATTAGCCCCAATCTATCTTATATTTATGTCTTGTACGTAGTTTAGGCGTTTGCTTTTTATTCTAGGTCGATATGCTTGGGAGTGACGTTTCGGCATTTTCATATGCAAGCCTGCCAGAAGGGAAAATGTTTAAAATTTACTATAGGGGAGGCATGGTAGTCGCATCCTCGACCAAGCATTAGTTGTACTCTTTCTAAGCACCCCTTTTTCTTGCAACTGACAGTCTTTAATGCTTTCTTTATGTCGTTTTCAATGCTTTTAAATCTTTCTCTCATTTTATAAATAAAATTTCCCAAGAACGCAAAGGAAGGTTACGACATACGTCGACATTATCCATAACTTTTGAATTTTGATCGGCTGACTTGTTCATCGAGATAGAACAACTGCCACACAATCGTCTGTATCAAGGTCAAAATGCTACGATTGTGACAAAGCGGTATCAGAGCCAAGATTGGCTGAGCGACATGGAACAGTATAGAGGAGCAGTTACAATCGACAAGATAAAGGTCCCAGAACCCACGCCCTTCTGTGGGACAAGGGATATAAAGGTCTTGGAGAACTTTATCTTCGACATGGAACAGTACTTCAAGGCCATGAACACCATTACCGAAGAAGCCAAAGTGACATTGGCAACCATGTATCTGTGCGAAGATGCAAAGTTATGGTGGAGGTCCTGGTACGTGGACATTCAGGAAGGGTGTTGCGTCGTAGATACTTGGGACAGTTTAAAGAAAGAACTTCGCTCGCAGTTTTTCCTCGAGAATGTCAAAATTCTGGCTCGACAAAAACTGTTGGAATTGAAGCACACTGGAACCGTTTGGGAGTATGTGAAACAATTTGCGGGAATGATGTTAGACATATCTGATATGACCGAAAAGGATAAAATCTTCAGTTTTGTTGAAGGGTTAAAGCCGTGGGCAAGGACTAAGCTGTATGAGCAGAGAATTCAAGACCTCACTTCGGCCTATGCCACAGCTGAACGCTTGTTCGATCTATCTAGTGACCCTCAAGATTCGAGACGTCACCAAAGTGCCTCACCTAAAAGAGATAGACACAGCCGATCAAATTCTCCCAAGGCTGCCAGTGGAAATGGAAGTCTCGGTAGAGACCACAAGCCTTTCCAATCTAACACGAGGGACACCCGGTGAAGACGTGACAGT
>JBBPDI010000020.1:24652741-24665192 GCA_037974545.1 Cucumis variabilis
CTCGATTTCGTTTCTTCTTTTTATGAAAATTAAGGATCAGATCAAGAACAAAACATGATGTTGATCAAAACCCAAGTAGTGGTTTTGTGGGATTGTTCAAAAAAATTGAAAAAGGGGTAGTAGTAACAGAGAAATTAACTTGGTTGATTCTCTTCAATCCCGGAAAAGCTCCGGGATTTGCCGTGGAGAAGAAATATCGGGAATACGGGAAATGGAAAGAGAAGAGAAAGGAAGAGAAAAAGGAAAGAGAAGAGAAAATAAGAACAAAGAATTCAATCTTTCAATTCAATCCCTCTTTTCTTTTTCAATGGAAGAATGGATTTAGAAATGGAAATGGGTTTTTGTTGTTTGTTTGGTTGGTTCTCTCTCTCTCTCTCTCTCTCTCTCTCTAAATTTTTTAAAGAGATTAGAATCAAAACTGGGTGCTCCAAAAGGGCACAGAATTTGGAGTACACATTACCAAAAACCCAAAAACTCCTTCCCTTCAATATCCACAAAAATAGGTTCTTTCTTTTTTTTTTGGCACCAAATCCATAAAACAAAACCTTTCTCTCTCCTCTTCTCTCAAGCTTCCATTTTTTCTAATAAAAAATATTAACTTTTCTTGTTAAGAAAAATAAATAGAATTTTTAATCTTTCAATCAGTGAGTACTGTGGTTCTTAACAGATTTTCATATCAAAGGTAAGATTTTTATTTTTGCTGCTTACCTAAATCACTAAAATACTCTTTTCATTTCAAACAAGTTAATAATGTTGTTAAAAGAAGATAAATTAAAAAAGTTGAAAGTAAAAAAATCTCTATCTCTATTTAACAAATATATGAACAATGTTTAAAATAATATCGTCCCATAAAAAGTTCGAATTTATTAAAATATAGATGAAATGGACATAAATTTAAGTTTTTTGTTTTGACAACATACGTTAGGAGTTGAATATAAAAAACAAAAATGAGAAACATGTGATATTTATTACATTGAAATGTTGTATTCATAAGAGTAATTCTAATTTTTAGAAAGAAAAAAACGTAATATATATTTTGACGTTTTGAAGATGGAGTTTTGTCCGTTGTAAACAAATTCAACGAACCCAAATTAGCTTCTGTTCTAATTTCTAATTACCTCTACTTTTTCACTAACAATGTCGTTATTTAAAAGAAAATTACTGTCTTTCTTAAGGAGAAAATTTGTAATAAGTTTAATAAATAATAATAATAAATAAAACAGTTTATACAACAAAAAAAAACTTGTTTTATAATTTTTTAAACTATTTTTTAAAATCTTAAGAGAATTTATGTCATAACATTACAAATCCGCACTTTTTTGTTTGATTTCGATCTTATCCAAGTTGACCTATGTAAAGTTTTTCGAGCTAGTGTGACGAAGAATCTTAGTTAGTTTAGTTAAACAAAATAATAATAATAAAGAAGAAGAAGATAATTTACCGTCTCTTTTGAGTAGTTTAATGTAAATCTTTATAAGGTAGGTTCTTTAACAACCGTCAACGGTACATCTTGTGACGATACGAGTGTCAAAGAAGTCTTTTAGTGTTTAAGATTTTACCGAACATTAAATTTGGCATATTCCTATTGAGATTTACGTTTTTTATTGACATCTTCAAATTTTGAATCGTGCCTTAAACAACGCTCAACAATATCTATAAACGGTAACTTAATTTAATATTTAAATATATTAAGTATTTAAACTTTAAGAGTTTGTTCGTAAGGGTTTAAACTTTGATTTAGATCGGTGTAAAAGAGGTTGAAAATTGAAGTATAAAACAAAGAATTATGTTTGATAATAATAATAATAATAAAGAAGAAGTGTGTATAATTGGTGGAGAATTTTGTGAAGTGAACAAAGTAAATGGGTTAAAATTGTTATTGTTAGCAAATTGGTAAGGTTGGAATGGATACAAATTTGAGAATTGAATGGAAGAAAGATTGTCATTTAATTAATCGACTTTGAGAAGAAGAAGAAGAAGAAGAAAGGAAAAGGACAAGGGAAATGAAAGAAAGAAAGTTAGAGTGAGACACTATTGGAAATATGATAACGTGTTGAGTTGGGGCCTTGGGGCCTGGGAGAGTCAATGTTTTTTGTTTTTCAGTCAAATACGCAGAAAATAATATTCTTTTTTCCAATGAAACAAAAATATCATAATTTTAAAGCTTTGAAGGTTTGTTAGCTCAAACTCGGCGTCTCGGCCGAATGCTAAATTCACAGGCCTGTGAGGGACGGACAATCACCTCCCCCGTTTTCAACACACTCGTCCGTTTGCTTTCGTTCATAGCCTCTTATTGTCCACCCACACTTCCAGACCTCACCGACTTCCCCATTGCTTTCTCTCTCTCTCTCTTTTCTTTTAATATTCCCAGTCTGGGAGACATTATTTTAAGTAACGCTACTCTATAGTATATATATATATTCAATTCAATGCTCTTCTAAATTCATTCTCACTCACACCCATATCAATTTTCAACTTACTTTCTCACATTTTAATTACCTAAATATTATTTCCATGTTTTCAAAAAAAAAAATATTTTAAAAAAACTTAAAGTGTTGGAATGATCAGTTTAATAAATATTATGCATTGCATGATGGATCTATCATTTATATACATTGAATCTATTTTTGTGTTGTCTTCTTCTATGGTTTCTTTTCTTAAAGGGAAAAGAAAAAGAAATTGAGGCTTGTTGATACCAATCCAATCTGATGTGTATCAATATTATATGTGAAATAGATAATGATAAAACCTATTCCTTCTTTTATTGTTATTATTATTCTTTATATTTTGTTTGTTTTCTTTATACGTGGAATCATGCATGAGTCAAACTTATTTATCATTACTCGTGTTAAAAAGGAAAAAAAAAAAAAAAAAGGAAATTAAGATGGTAAATTTATTGGTGTGAATAAAGAGTTAATGATACTTTCTATACTACTAAATTTTTTTAAAGTGTATAAGGACTCCGAACGTAATTATAACTAAATTTTACATATCTAATAATTTTGGTCTTAAATGATTAAGTTTTTTTTTTTCTTTGGAGGGTTTAGAAGTCAACACTTGAAAAATTAGAATTCTAAATCCCACTTTAAAGTGCAGAAAAGTAAATGTATAGGGACAAACTCTATAGGTAGGTGCAAACCCCAGTTTTCATTATTGATCAAAATGTTTACATGTATAACTAGCATGTATAGTTAAACAATAATTGATTGAGTTTGGCTTTCTGGTCGTTTGTTTACATGTATAACTAGCATGTATAGTTAAACTATAACTAGCATGTATAGACATGCACTACACTTCAACCCTGGCATCTCATGCATATTTATTGTATTAGAAAAAACTAACATAGTTTGGCCTCCAAATCTTAATTATCTCATGCAAAAGAAATTAAAATGACGATTGATTACCATTTTTAAAACACAACCCAATCATCAAAATTAAAGTTTTTTTTTTCCTTAATACAAGATATATTTGCGTCTCAATTTGATAAAAACTTTAGGATGTGATATTTTGTGTGTGGAAAAATTAAAAGAATATTATTTTAAGTGTTTTTCTATAGAGTGATTTTGATTAGCCCACTGCTAATATTAGGAGTACAAGAGATCGTTTTCAAAGGTAATTTACAAATAATTAGAAGTGTTTTGGTTGAGTGAATGTCTCTGAGTCTTAATTAGCAACAATGTTGATAAAACTAGATTGTTTATGTTTATTAATTATTCTCTCTTGATTTAATTATTATTATTTAGGTTCACACATGTGAAAGATAGATGATTTGAATATAAATAATTGTTTAATACAAAAATTATTATAAGGATGAATGATCAATCAAATGAATTTTCAACCTTAAAGAAATAGATCATGTCAATTACCACTTAATTAAACTCGTTTTAATTCCATATGAAAAGTTTATTAAATAAACGTTTTACGTTTGAAGTTGATGAAAAGTCCCTTAATTAGTTAGGTTTATGTTATATTGCTTAATTTGAATTAGGTTATTTCTATAATTAAATTTTAATTCAGACATAATTTAGGTAGGAAAAGGCCATTGTATTTGATATCCTTTTATATATCTCCTTCATTTTTCTTTTTCTAAATTCACAAAAGTAATGACTTAAATCAGGGCTTAAATGTTAAAGCATGATTCCATTATATTGGCAAGTAATAAGTCATAATTAAAGAAAAAAACGTAACTATGAATAATATATGTTATATATAATTAATTTAAGGGATTTAAAATCAATATAGTTAAAAATAGCATTTTGAAAATATCCACACAGGGCACATAAATCATTGACTTAGAATTTAGTGTTTGGCTATGCATGGCTAATTATTACTTGTATTAATTGTTGGAATATTAACTTTGCATTTATAGTTTTTTTTTCCATTAATTATAATACAATTTTATATCATGATATCCACAAATTGATACGCCAAACTTTTTTTTAGAGAAAATGAAAGAACATAACTACATTGTCATTATAATTTGGTATGTTAGGTTAAGAATTGACATGATCATGTTTATGGTTATTATTATTATTAGTTATTTATTTATGCAAAGTATGAGATATATTTCCATGTCCATGTCCTAATTCATGTAAAAATGAGCCTAAACATGTTAATGGAGTGATTGAGAAAGTGTAAAAAGTATGATATAATTAATTAACGACATTATCTTGAGTAATATGTGTATAGTAGGTTTTAACGAGATAATTAGGTCACATAACATTAGAAAAATAGAAAAATCAAATCAAACCACTGGTTTGGTTTTTGGTTTTTGTGGTATAATTTATGTCTTTATTTGTATTTGGAGAAAACAAAAAATATTGAATCTTGATCCGTCTTTTAATTGGAAAAACAATCAAAACCTAATATTTTAATTATTCCGATGTGTATATATATTCATTTTTTTAAATAAAAACAAACTGATTGGTTTGACGTGGTTCTTGGTTTGAATCAAAATCAAACGAACTCTTAATCCTAACAAAGTAGGAGTAACCATGATGGACGTATTTATGCTTTAATTGGTATTGGACATGTAACAACGTGCTTTGGAGTGCCTTTATTTAAATTAGAACTAAATTCTTTATCATGAGCTTTGATCATTTAACCTTAACCCAAATAATCTTTAACATCCTCAAGTCAAACATAGATACAATTAGATTACATTTTAAATTATTTAATTTAAAAAATAATTTATTTTGAAAAGTATCAAAGTATTAAACAACCATTCAAAACATTTTTTCTCTTTTATTTTAAATAATTTTTATCAAAATAATTTAAATAAAATAGAGTTTTTTAAACAACATTTTTCTAAAAAGTCAAAATTTTAACCACCATTTAGTGTCAATAACATAATTTCATTGGACTACATCCTTCCATAGATAAATCATGACATTCACTTAGTTAATTTTTTTTCATCTTTTAATTTTGACTGGAGTAAATGGCTAATTTTTTAATAAATCCCAAATTATAAACATCAATCTTAATCGTGAATTAAAATTAGTGTCCGATTTGAGATTTATTGAGATTACACAAATACACAAATACATATATATATATATGTATATATATAATAAATTGAAATGATTTTTTGTTTTTTGTGTGATTTTAAATATATCGTGATCAATAGGGAGCATAATTATCGGCGTCGAATAAAAGCAAGAAAAGAGGGTTCCGATTCCCAGCCAATTTGGTCCCTTTCGTTGACTTTAATCCTCAGCCCTTGGATCGTCAACTATTTTTCTCACATGACGTGTCCTTTCATTTACCACATGATTCTTAATTCCTTTATTATATTTATTTATTTTACCCTTAAAATGATAAATTTTTATTTTATAATAAAATTAAAAGTAGCTTTTATTCTTCCCATATTTACCATATGCCATATCTATTTTATATTAATATGTTCGGGGACCATTTTTTTTTTTAAATAATAATAATAACAACAACAACTATGATAATATAAAGAAAAGCAAAAGCAATTGAATGTTAAAATCTATATTTGATTATCAAAATCTATTGAGTAGATAAGGTATATTCGTTTTCTTACTTTTATTTTTGTTTCGTTTTAGAATCTATATATGCATTTCCTTTTCTAAATATATCCACTATTACTTTTCTTTTAATGTAAATCTTCCCATTAATTATAATTAAAATGTAATGTGACAATGAAGTTCAAATACGGTTGTTCTTTTAATGTAATTTGTGAAATTGAATTTTGATAAATATTCTCTTCTAATGTAATTCGTGAAATTGAACTTTGATATATTGATAAATACTGTGAATACAGTCTCTAATATTAATTACTCATTTGATGCTTTCTATCAAATACAATTTAAAACTTAGGCATTGTCCATCTTCGGTCTTCATGATGTTGTAGTTGTAAGTCGATTTGAACTCGATCTTCTTGAATCCAAGGAAAGTTTAATTTTCCAAATCTTCAATCTTTCATAAGATGTTGATCTCGAGGTTGATACTACGAATTTGCACGTCTTCACAATTTGTAGAAGTTTAAATCTTCAATTCTTCAGAAACATCAGAGATTCAATTCTTTCTTCAACCAAAAATTCTTTGAATGACAAATGTCTCTATTTATAAAGAAATTTCATGAGCTTGGGCTTGGGCTTGGGTTCATCTGTTTGTTGGGCTTGAGCTTATATTACGAATGTACTTAAGAATGTACGAATTAAACACCCAAACATTATTTTACCTTCGTTTGTCGACCCCTCATCACGATCCATGACCAACCTCCATTTGTCACTTGTACCTTTATACATAGGAATTAGGGTCAACCTTCATGAAGTCCACATACGATCAACCTTTATGCTATATTCTTAACTTCCATTGAGTGACCTTCATAGTTCTTATTGATCTCTTTAATTGATCCTGTAGTCAAACCTATGGTTTGGCCTTCATTTATACCCTAGTCAAATAATTAAATTTATTTTCAAACAAACTAAGAGTTTCTCAATAAAATCATGATTGTGCATGCATTATTATGAAACAAAAACAATTAATAGTCATGTTCAAATGAAACCTCAAATATGCAATGGGACGTTTTAAAAAAGCTTTGGAGATTGATCCATTATTATTCCGTACAACTGTCATACTTCAAAAATTAGACTTATAATTTAACAATTTTTGTATTTACATAATAATATGGCATAATCAAAAGTGTCACATCAACTCTTTGTCTAATGTCTCACAGGTTCTTCGTTATATTCAGTTAGACAAATAGTAATTTATTTCCACACGTGTCATCTTAAATGAAAATTTCAAATATTAAAAGTGTCCTAGAAAAAAAAACATACACACACTGTTTAAGTTTGATAAATAAATATTTATATTTTCAAAACAATTAATATTCATTTATATTGGATTAGTAACTTATATTGTGGATTTTTGTATGATATAATAAAATTGTCAATTTAGATAGTTGTCTAATTTATAAAATGATAAAAATGATAAAAATGTTGACATGTCAAAGTTAATATTTAATACCATGGATGGAACTACAAGACGACAATAAATAAATTCTTTATAGAATTTATTTTTATTTAAACTTTTTTAATAAAAATTATTCTAAATAAATAAACTAGTTATTGCAAATACCTCAACTTTTTTCCAAAATGATTTTAGTTAGTTTATCATCTGTATATTTCCACATAGTTTCGTTCTCTTGCATTATTGCTATTTTCTTTTTATATTGCTATACTCCAACGTATCAATGATCTGACATTGAGAATCGAAGTAAAAGGTGATCGCTTAACAATTTTCTTATATAGAAAACATATCCCTGAAACATAGAAACTAATAATCTAAAGGTCACCTAGTGTAAAAAAATAATATAAACAAGACAACAAATGTGAGACTATAAAACTTAAAATTTATCAGAACTACCATTTTGTAACTCTTTTACCCATGGTTTTACCAAGTAATGCTATGAAGGAAAGATTACCATTACCAATGTCATTTCACCAAATAAAAACGAAAATCATGGTTAAATTTTCTTAACAACTTTGTACCATGAAATTTGCTAAAACACGTTGTCTTTGTCAATAAATGAGTAATGAATTTGATATTTATGGGAAAGGTATGGACATTAATAATGCTTTTATGTTAACATTTTTAAAAAACAAATTATTTAATTAAAAATAAAGAATGAAACGAGGGAAGTGTGTCTATAAGATTTGGGAAGCAAAAGAAGGTGAGAGAAGAAGTGAAGGAATTATGAAATGTTACTCGGAGGGGTTAACACGTTGGATGGTAAAAGGGAGGGGGACACGTGTGAGAAGGGAAACGGCTTGGGCTTAATGACGTGTACAATCTTATCTAACTTTTGCGGTTTATTAAAACGCTCCGTATCTCACGCGTTGTACCCCATAGTCTGACTCCTCCAATGCTTCATCGCCGCGTGGCTATCTGGCGCTTTCTCGCCTCGTGATTCTATCATATCCTTACCAACCATTGTGCACTTCTCTTATTGCTTTTCCTTTTTCTTCTTCCTCTTCCTCAATGATTGAATCGATTTTTCTTTTTTCATTTACTTGAAAAATACATCCTATTCTTACAAACGCTTTACAAAGTCTACCCAATTTTTTTTTACTTTATTTAAGTTATTTTTTACAAATTTATTTTTATTTTGTTATTTATAAGAATTTTTTTTCTATAGTGCTACAAAGATGAGAATTTTGAAAGAAAAAAAAAGAAGCAAACTCAATTACTAAATACTCTAAAATTAAATGTACCTATTTATCAAAATTTAACAAAAAAAATATCTTTACGTTTTATGATTATTCTAATTAAAATAGAGTTGTTTTAGTATATAGAGATTTTTTTAAAATAAAAAAAATATTTATTTTTTATAAAAGAAAGCTACTGAACCACAAAGTTTGTTACATGTTAATTTTTATATTTTTCACAAATTTTTATAAAATAAATTAAATATTTATAAATATAACAAAACATTGTTGTGAGATTTAACTATGATTCTAAATATTTTCACAATTTTTTTGTCACAAATTTATTAAGATATTGTTTGCCAAAAAAACTTCTGTCGATATCTTAAGCATCAAACATGTTTTAAATTTTATAAACATTCAGTGTGTTTATAATAATATAATGAATCGTAGTATTTTTATACAAAAAAAATATATTTGTAATTAGGTTTTATTGGATAAATTTGATTTCTAACATAAAAATGCGTAGTTGAAATCATTTAAAGACATGTTTAATGATCTTGATTTTTTTTTCCTTTTTAATTTACATGTGCTTGAATTTGACGTTAAGGATTGTGAATTTAACGAACAACTACTTCATTTACTTTATTGAGATGATTATAAATGTGGTTGGCAAAATTTGAACATTGGTGAATCGATTTGGTCCTATATTGTTTTTATGTTGTCATTTAGAACACAATTGTTTGCGGTATTATGCCACACACACGACTGGTTTTATTAATTTTTTATTAAAAAAATCATAAAAAATGACAAAATGGATAAACTATTTACAATTTATGACAAAATCAAGTGTAACGAGTTTTTATCTTTCAATGATTTTTTTTTCATAAAAAAAACATTCTTTTATTATTTTAAATTCAAGGATTTTAGGTGAGAATTAATAATGTAAATTCAAAAGCAATGGAAGCAAAATTTTAAAATGATTCAAAACCAATTTAAATATTAAATTAATCTTGAGTATATTAAAGACGTGTATCGCTTAATTTTTTTTGAAAAACAAATTTCAAAATTTATTCTTGAACTTCACTAAATGGTAAAATAGTTCCAAACTTTCGATTCTCCATCTATTTAATCAATAAACTTAAAAAGGAGAAAATAAAGTGTATTTAAGTTGTAATTACCATTATTATTATTGCTTTGTACATATCATAAAGAAAAATATTTTTCGTCTTAAATGCTTATAAAATCAAATCGTTTTAAGACCCTTATTAATTTTACAAATTATCCATGAAATTTTATTTATATTTTTTTAAGTTGTATTGAATAAGTTTCTTAATCCTTCAAGTTTTCACTCTATAAATCTCCAAAAATTTCAAAAAAAATCACATACCTACTCAACATGGAAAGAAAAATCCAATGTTCAATCAATAAATTTAAACAATTTAAAGTGATAGCCACCGAACGGTCTTGTAGCGGTGTGGCGTAGAGGATGGCCTTGAGACATTGGCTGACCCTCTATGGGTGCAAGTTCGAGTCCTAGTAGGTAGAGAGAGAAGGATGAGAAAATGAGATGAGATCAGCCAAGAAATATTTAGGTATTTCAAAATACCTTTTTTCTGTAAATTCTCTTTTCAAATTTCCCCTTAATTCAACATCCATTTAATTAAGTATTAAGCAATCAAGCTCTATTATTATTGTGTTAGCTTGATGATCTAATTAGTTAAGCATATGTATACAATAAATTTGAGTTAGGAATCACCCAACGGTTTCGCAGCATAATTGTTAAGAGTTTGGATTCAAAATTTGATCCAAACCCTTAGGTTATGGGTTCGAAACTCAGTAGGTGAAGAAGAAGAAGATGAAAAGAAAAAAGAAGATTAAATTAAATATATGGTGTTATGAGGTATTCTATAATACCTTTTTTCTTTCTTTCTTACTATCACTTAAATTTCATTTTATGAATGTGTAAAGCTTAGTTATTGTTACTAAATCTTCTATTTCTCTTCTAATTTTTTAAAGTTCAATTAAAATATTTGAATATTTTTTCAGTAGAAATGTTATTTTTTAAAAAAAATTAAGGTTTTTGGTAACTTTTCAAAATGTATTTTAATAAAATGAGATTGAAAAATAACAAAACTACGTATATAAACATTTATACAAAGATGTAGTTCTGATTAAAGGAGCCAAACGTTTATTTCTCATATTTTATTGTTTAGTTTTATAGTTACATGTAGAGAAAATGTTCATACCCTACCTAAATTTTTTAGTTTCTAACCAATTAAATCAAAGCTTAAAAAGATGTAGCATGAAGTCAAATTTAACAAAAAGAAAAAAAAAAAGTAACAACATTAATTTGAAAAAGAGCATATAGGAAATTAAATTTGTGTTAATTAAACTTAAGACCAAACACATGAGTTGAGTTGTCAATACTTCCAACATTAAATTTGAAGGTTAATTTTTCATCATGGTGTATACAATTAATTATGTACACTTTCATCAAATACATAGCCTACGTAACAACATTAAATAATAGTAATAAACAATACTACTCAAATCATAAATTGATATTGAAAGAAAAATTAATGAATCAAACATGTTCATATATCTTGACAAGCAAGCCATATTTTATCATTTAGAGGGGACATTAAAGAAGATGGAGATTGCCATCAATTAAAATTGAATTGAATTGAACGTTCTTTTTAAGATAATATTTACAAGAAAATTTAAATTATGATAAATGTTATTTGTTACTCTTCTCAAATCCATCAACCTTACTAAAAAAAAGTACATGGTAGAATTTGTCATGTCAATCTTTGAAAAATAAATTACATCTTAAATAAATTTTAGATTTTTCATAGTTTATTTAATTTTTATTTCAACTATTATATGATTACTTATACATTATGGTAGTGAACGTGCTAATAGAAGATTTGGAACCTTTTCAAAGTAAGTTGAATAATATAAAACAAAAAATGGAACAATTCTAGAGTTGTTGAATTAAAGTTATCGTAATTGAAACGGTAACATTATGTTTCACATTTATTTACTACTTATAATTTGATAAAGATACTTAAAATGTTGTCTCGATACAATATTTTTTTTCTCTATTTTATTCTTCTAATAATTAATAAATAAATACAAAACCCAAAGTTTAGTTTAATTGCACAAACTTATAGAGCTAAGTTTAAAAAAACTTAGAGTTATTTCACAATACTGTTAGTTAGATTTGTGTAATTTATTAATTCGATTTATTTATTTATTTTTATTTATTCGATTTATTTATTTATTTATTTTAACTCAATTTTACAATAACTATTAACAAAAACTATAAATTTATTATAAGTTGTAATTGAGAGATCTCAATGCAAACAACAAAGTTTTTTTGTTAAAATCAAATGTTGAAAAAACCAAAAAAAAATTGTGCATAATAATTAGGTTGCTCATTTAATAAGGGTAAGTGTGACCATGTATATGATTATTATGTTAAAATTGTATTAGTTACGTTTAATAAACTTATATTTTATTTAATTAACATATTATCTATTATGTTTGTTTAAGTTCTTCCTGAATTAAGTTATATAATTATAAGGTAGGATAAGTTAGGGATGGAGACTCATGGACATATATACATGATAAGTTTATGTGATGATAAATGCAATTTGACATTGGTAGTAGCTAATAATGTTGTTTCAAATTACCATTCTTTAGGCCTAAGTGGGCTCTTGTTTGGTCCAAACCTAAAAATTGGTTTTAGTCTCTATCTAATTAAGGTCCAT
>JBBPDI010000020.1:25535935-25551670 GCA_037974545.1 Cucumis variabilis
TCCCAACCAAACTTTTGAAATATGAAGGATCAACATCTCCTTCTTCATATTTGGACAATTTGGTCCCAGTTTCAATCAAAGTTGTAACAGACTTAGAATTAATCATATTGAACTTCTCTAGAATTTATCTAGTATATCGTTCTTGAGAGATGAAAATACCTTCCTCTGTTTGCTTCACCTTAATTCCAAGATAATATGACATCACCCTATATCTGTCGTTTCAAATTCTTGGGTCATCGCCTGCTTGAGATCTTCAAACATACTTGCATGATTTCTTCTAAAAAATTAAGTCATCCACGTACAAACAAACTACAAAAATATCTCCATGATCATTAGTCTTAATATAAAGAGAATGTTCATAAGGGCACCTCAAATACCCATTATCAAGAAAATATTTGTTGATTCTACTATTCCACACTCTTGGTGCTTGTTTCAATCCGTATAATGCCTTCTTCAATTTTAGAACTTTATTCTCTTGACCTTTCATAGAATAACCAAGAGGTTGTTCTAAGTAGACTTCTTCTTCTAGATATCCATTCAAAAATGCTAATTTGACATTATCTAAGAGATCTTTCAATTATTTTGAGCAGTAAGTGCAATTAACAATCTTATGGTTTTCAAACGAGCAATTGGAGCAAATATTTCATCGTAATCAATGCCTTTTGTTTGAGAATATCCTTTTGCAACTAATCTTGCTTTGTATCTCTCCACTTCTTCCTTTTCATTTCTTTTATCTTGAACACCCATTTTACACCTACTGCTTTCTTTCCATTTAGAAGGGTAGAAAGTTCCCACGTATCATTCTTTTTTATGGCTTTTATCTCTTCATCCATAGCAATTTTCTATTTGTCATTTTGTGAAGCTTCTTCAAAATTCAAAGGTTCACTGTCACCAAATAAACAAAAGAGAGTAAGATTATTAAAACTTTGACTTAACTCTTCAGTTTCATCATATATGTCTTGTAAATTTCTCATGCCACAAGGCCCTTCACTTGAACTTGTAGATGATGAAGGTGTTTTGTTGTGGAGTGATTGGCGATGTTGATGGAGAAGCAATGTCACTAGGCTCATCATGATCATCGGGAAAAACCAAAGATTTGTAGTCTTCTGGTTTATCATTCCAATTCCATGATGCTTCTTCATCAAACACAACATCTCTACTTACCATCGTCTTCTTTGTCATAGGATTATAAAGCTTGTAGCCTTTTAAGCTTGCATCATAGCCAACAAAAATATGTTTCTCACTTTTATCATCAAGCTTACTACGCTTTTGATCTGATATATGTGCATAAGCCATACGTCCAAATACTCTCAAATGAGCAATGGATGGTTTTCTTCTTGTCCATGCTTGTTGAGGAGTTTTGTTCCACAAGCTTATAGTAGGGGAACAATTTGACAAGTACATTGCACATTCAACAACTTGTGCCTAAAATTCTTTTGGCATCTTCTTGCTCTTCAACATGCTTCGAGCCATGTTAAGTATTGTTCAATTCTTCCTCTCAAGAACACCATTTTGTTGAGGAGTAAATAGAACTGTCATAGGTCGACAAATTCCATTTTTTGCACAAAAAGTTTTGAATTCATTTGAAGTGAATTCACCTCCCCTATCTGATCTCAATGCTTCTATGTAACAACCACTTTCTTTTTCAACAAGGGCTTTAAATCTCTTGAACATGCCAAATATTTCTGATTTCTCTTTGACAAAGTAAACCCAAGTTTTTCGACTGAAATCATTAATAAATAATAAAAAATAATTATTTTTACTGAAAGAACTTGGTTTGATCGGTCCACAAAGATCAGTGTGAACCAAGTCTAGTGGTCTCCTTGCTTTCCAAGATGATTCTTGTGGAAAACTCTTCCTTGATTGTTTGCCATAAAGACAACCTTTACAAACTTGGTCTGGATGTTTGACGTATGGCAACCCTTTCACCATATTCTTTCTGGCTAATAGTCTCAAGCCATCAAAGTTTAAATACCCAAATCTTAAGTGCCAAATCCAGTTTGGATCTTTCAAACATGACTTTAAACATTTCTCTACATCAATTTGAATGTTCAATCAAAACATTCTATTTTTTGTCATTTGCATTTTAGCAATCATATTGTCATGATTATCTCTTATCAAAAGGCTATAATCCTTCATCAAAATACTATAGCCTTTCTATAAGAGTTGTCCCAAATTCAAAATGTTATTCTTCATATCAGGCACATAATAAACATTAGAGATAAACTCATGCATTCCATTCTTTAAATTGATCAAAATTTTACCTTTTCCTCTAACTGGAATTTTTGTGGCATCACCAAATACGATATCATCACCAACAGATTCATCAAGCTCTACGAACATTGATTTACTTCCACACATGTGATTGCTTGAACCACTATCGAGATACCATGCATTGTTTTCACATGTTTTCACACCTTTACATGCTAGAAGCAATGATGAATTACCACTTTCTTCATCTTCCTCAGCATAATTTGCATTTTCATCAACTTTATTTCTGCATTTCGAGGAATAATGGCCAAATTTATGACAATTATAACATTCAACCTGTCTTTTGTTAAACCTCTTGTCATTATTTGATCTTTCTCCATTTGACCTTGAATTATATTGTCTTCCACGATCCCTTGATGAATTTGAGTTTGAATTACTCTCATCAAATTTTCTTTGATCATAGTTTCCTCGACCACGACCTTTGAAATCACCACGTCCACGATTACCACCACGTCCTCGACCTCGATTGCCTTTTTCTAGGTTGTCTTCCTTGTCTTTTAAATTCAACTTGGACTGAAAAAGTTGCTTAGTCGTCTGCTTGTTCTTCTTAAGAAGCTTCTCTTCATGGGCTTGTAAAGAACCCATAAGTTGATCAATGGACATTGTACTCAAATCCTTTGATCCTTCAATAGCTACAACAATGAAATTGAATTTTTCATCCAATGAGCGAAGTATCTTTTTTACTATTTGCTCATCATTTATTGTCTCACCATATCTTTTCATGTCATTTACTACTGCTAGCAATCTTGAAGTATAATCTGAAACCGATTCAGACTCCTTCATATACAGTGATTCATAATTACCTCTCAATTTTTGAAGGCGAACCTTCTTGACTTGATCTACTCCTTTATACGTATTCTCTAAAATTTTCCATGCTTGATTTGCAATAGTTGCTCCAGAAATTTTCTCAAAGTTTGAATCATCAATGGCTTGATGAATGATGGTGAGTGCCTTTTGATCGTTTTTCTTTGTATTTTGTAAATTTTCTCGTTGAGCTTGACTCAAAGCCGTATCACTTTCTGGTTCTTCGTAACCATTATTAACAATGTCCCACATATCTTGTGAACCAAGTAGAGCTTTCATTCGAATACACCAGCTACTATAATTTTCTTTCGTAAGTCGAGGTACTCGAAAGGGAACTAAATTGTTGTTTGCCATTTGCAAAAAAATAATTGTTTTTATACTCCGAACTCAGACTCTGATACCACTTTGTTAGAAGCGTACGATGAACACCCTGAATAGAGAATTACCAAATAGAATATTTAGGAGGAAAAACAAACTTTATTGGAAGACTCTAACTTTTTTTATGTGTATTCTACTCACACTTGGATGATTTAGATTACAACATTTCAATCCTATTTATAGAATGTCATGAGCATAACTTATACCACAAATTAAATATAACAATTTAAAACCTACACTTAATTAACATGAAACTCTTACTAAATTAACTCTAAACATTTTAACTCACATCCTCTTTAATTTTTTTTTTCTAACTCTCATAAATCAATTCACATATCACTTATTTATTTAAAACATGTTTAATTTTCAACAGACTTTGTAGAAATGGTTTTCGAGTTGGGGATGGTGATTTTTATGTTTCTCTTTTAGGGTTGATTTTTTTCACGTGTGTGGGAACATTTTAATTTTTTAGTTTTTTTTTTCACTTCTTATTATTTTAACAATATATATGCATCAAGGAACTATCACAAACTAGATATATCAGACAACTAATGTTTATTAGACACACATAAAAAATATCAAATGGATAGTTAGCTACTCAAATTTAAAACAACATATATGTATCAGAGGGCTATCACAAAGTCATTAGATATATCAGAGGGCTATCGAAGGTCTATCAGAGGGCTGTCGAATGTCTGTTAGACATATATAAAAGAACTATCATAGGGCTACCCAGATTTAAAACAACACATATATCATACGATTATCAAACAGATATAAAAAACTATCAGAGGACTACCCAAATTTAAAATAACACACAATGTTTCAGAGCTATCACAAACTAATTTAATATACTATATGAATATCAAAGGTTTATCAGACAAATATAAAAATCTATCAGAGGACTATCAAAGGTTTATCAGACAGATATAAAAAATTATCAGAGAGCTACTCAAATTTAAAAAACACATGTCTCAAAAGACTATCACAAAGTAATTAGATATATAAGGTGACTATCAGAGGGTTATTCAAATTAAGAGAAAGGATACAATAAACTTAGACGACTATTAGAGGGTTATCAAAGGGTTATAAGAGGGCAATCCAAAATAAAGAGGAAGAATGCAATAAATTTAAAACGGGGGTAGTTTTGTCTTTTCTTTTCAAGCCCATTGGCGATTTTGGGTTGGACTTTTAAATTTGCTATTTTGCAATTTAGAAAATTTAATGATATGAGTTTTATTATGATACATTTTTTTGCTATTTTTGTAAACACTCCTAATAATAATATGATAGTAATGAAAATAAATGAAAAGGAAAAGAAAAGAAAAACATAATAATAGTAAAAGAAAATAATAATAGGAAAAGAAGGAAGAAAGGACAGAGTTAAAAATAAAAATAAACAAGTAAATAAAATAGAAAAGAAAAAAAGGGATGGGGCCACCCACCATAATAACAACAATAATAATAATATTAAAATTCAACTAAACCAAGTTAAAAGCGATCCTAATTAAATCAAGCTTTGGGTCAGATATTTGTTGTTTCACTCTTAGGTTTTGTCATAAAAAGTCATAGAAACAAATGTTGTTTGTTCTAACAAGTTTAGTATTTTAATTAAAAAACCACATGATAATTAATGAACATTACATATGCCTCATTCCAATGAATCACATATTGTTGACTAATGACTATTAAGTTAATGACAAATTGACTCATGTCAACCAAGATTGGTTGAGCGACAGTTGAGACAGAAAGATGTCTACTGTGAAGCAGACGGATAAGACCCATAACGAGCGATTGGTGGGGATCGAAGAGCAGATGCTCCACCTGGTGAAAGTTCCTAATTCCACCCGGTTCCTCGAGAAGCATCTTGAGGAAGTTTCCAAGAAAGCCAAAGGTTCTTCGAGCGATTGATGGGGATCGAAGAGCAGATTGGCTGAGCGACAGTCGTCTAGACGGATTACCCATACTCGAGTTGTCAGTGAGAGTTGACGCACTGGAGTCATGGGTGATGAGAACTGAAAACGTCACCTACGAGCATGATGATTGTTCGTCGGGCTCTATTGCTCAAATGAAGGAACGAGTTATAGAGCTGAATAACTCTCAGAAGAACATAATTGGAATGATAGACGACTTGACAGAGGACTTTCAAGCCACCCTGGATGTCGTTAGAAATGAAGTCGCAGAGGTAAACATGAAGGTAAACCTTTCGATGCGAGCGTTGACGAATTAAACTCCAGCTGGAGGAGCAGTTACAGTCGGCAAGATAAAGGTCCCAGAACCCAAGCCCTTCTGTGGGGCAAGGGATGCAAAGGACTTGGAGAAGTTTATCTTCGACATGAAACAATACTTCAAGGCCACAAACACCATAACCGAAGAAGCCAAAGTGACATTGGCAACCATGCATCTGTGCGAAGATGCAAAGTTATGGTGGAGGTCCCAGTACGTGGACATTCAGGAAGGGTGTTGCATCGTAGATACTTGAGACAGTTTAAAGAAAGAACTCCGCTCGTAGTTTTTCCACGAGAATGTTGAAATTCTAGCTCGATGAAAACTGTGGGAATTAAAGTACACTGGAACTGTTTAGAAGTATGTGAAACAATTTGCGGGGTTGATGTTAGACATATTCGATATGACCAAAAAGGATAAAATCTTCAGTTTTGTTGGGGGGTTAAAGTCGTGGGCAAGGACTAAGTTGTATGAGCAAAGAGTTCAAGACCTCACTTCAGCCTATGCCACAGCTGAACGCTTGTTCGATCTGTCTAGTGACCCTCAAGATTCAAGGCATCACCAAAGTGCCTCACCTAAAAGAGATAGACACAGCCGATCGAATTCTCCTGAGGCTGCTAGTGGAAATGGAAGTCCCGATAGAGACTGCAAGCCTTTCCAATCTGACATGAGAGACACCTGGCGAAGACGTGACAGTTTAAACACGTTGCTTATTCCTATCAGTTGCTATATATGCGAAGGGCCACATCGGGCAAGGAAATGTTCGAATAAATCAGCCTTCAATGCCTTTCAAGCCTCCCTGGCTTCAGGCTCAAGTGATCGTCATGCCTGCAGCTAAATGTCTGGTGATCATGGGGTCTACTCCCATCGTTGTGCAGACCGACCTTTGATAACCTAAAGATTAAGGATGATCTCAGCCATACAACTGAGAGAGGGTCGTGTTAAAGATGGAACAATGTTCAGGGACATCCGGTCTAAGTCTGTCAGTGGCCAGGGGGAAATACTTTAAGAAGAAACAAGTTGTGTCATAGAAGAGTGTTGTGATGGGAGTCCTGATAGCCTGCCCATGTCAGAATCGCCTACAAACAATGGTTGTCGGGAGGCATCACCAAAGTTAGTCGAACTTCGAGCACAGTCGAAAGGGTTGAGAGCAGGAGTAGTTAAACCTGCAAAAGTTCCATATGAAGCTCGAGTCTTTTTATGGAGAAAAGAGAAGAGACAGTTGTGCGTTGACAACCGTGTCTCAAAGCAAGCCTCGAGGAGAGGGCCTATTATCGGGTCCATAGGTGTGGCCCAACTTACTGAAGCTGATGCCGATGCATATGATTGTGCTTTGGACAATGTCCTCATACAGAACGGACAACCCATTGCACCTAGGAGTCAGAAACCAAGCGTCATAAAAAGGAATACTATAGTGCTTGAAGAAGAAATGCTTACCACGACAACCAGTCGAAGGGATGGGAAGCAATCTTCCTAGGAAGTTACTGAGGTCAGGAAGACGAATGACAATGTTACCATACACTTTAGTACTCAGCCAGGTCTGGCCTCGAGTCAAACAAAGGTGTCGAGAGACGCCCTTGAACTTGGTTTTGGGTTAGAACAGAAGGAAGAAGTGAATGGTCGGGTAGCTGGTACCCTTATGCAGAGGAGCAATCGTACGATTCCATACATGTTGGCTCGTATTCAGGCCTGTCAGGTTGATGATCTAATGCGAGACATGTCAAAGGAGTCCGTGCGAAGAAACTCTATCGCACAAAATGGCCTGAGTTTTGTGAAGGGCGACAAGTTGAAACAAGAGAGGGGGATTCAGTTGTTGAAGGCAACCCAATCTTGCGGTATAGTTGTGAAGAGTTTGTCAACTAATAGAAACCCAACAGAGAGTATTGGTGGTGGACAAACTGTGTTGTCGCACCTTATTGATCCCTCCTACGTCGAGAAGAGTCCTTGGACTCGTAAAAGTTGCCAAGGGGATTTCTACGTTTTGCAAAATAAATAAAAAAGAAAGAGAATGAAGACTAAGCTTTGTTCCATGCAAGCTTACTAATCCAAGCCCTCATCAATCCAGAGGAATTTTTCTGTTTCCTTATCTTTAATTCTCATACTTTTATTTGATTTAGATCTTTGAGGACAAAGCATGTTATAAAAGTAGGGGTGGGGTTTATAGCATTAGCTTACTTACTTTCATATTGAAACAAAAGTATTAGTAAAAAATAGGCTAAACTTTTTAAAAAATTAGCTCCTTGCCATACTACTAAGCTCTTTTTGTTGCTAGTTTAGAAAAAGCATGACTGATAATCCTTAAGCATTGATCTTGGGTCTGTGGATATTTTGTTTGTTGAAAATAATTGCTTCATATCTCTATGACTAGCTTGTTTTCACCCCGAATGGATGGTTAATTTTAGAATCTATATAGGTGAATTGTAGAATAGGATTAGTGTGATGCCTTGATCCGGACAAAGAAAGTTCTGTCGAAGAAGATCCTTGCTAGGAAGTTCTTCTGGATAAGTATGAGATATCCCGCGAGAAAGGATCCAAAAAGAGAAAGTCAATGAGAAAAGAAATGTCTAAGTCAAAGTTTTATCGTGAGAAGGCAAGTGACACGATATGAATAGTTGGTGACAGAGAAGTATGCGTTGAATGACAAGAGTTAGGTGTTTAGCATAGTAATGCGAGAAGAAGTACTACAAATAGAAAAGTAAGGTGAGGAAGTAAGTGTCTTGTCAAGATGACTTGACAACTCACTGAAGGGAGTAAATGTTTGTTGCTTTTTTAGAAGATAAGAGGGTTGGACGATTAAAAAGTTTGGCTTTCCATGGAGATAAGATGTGTGTCTTAAGGGAATGTCCAACCGTCACTGATGTTTAGCCTATGTGTCGAGTTTGGGTTGGCTGCATGGAGTGATCAAACAATAAGTTGACACGTGTAAAACGCGAAAGTGACCCTTGGATGTGAAAGATCACTATAATAGAACCAAAGGCCAAAGGGAGTGTTGTTCGTAAAGTGTTAGAATTCTCAAATAAAGATGACGAAGGGAAGTTCTGATGCTAAATGATAGGTTGAGAGAACCGCTAGGCTAGAAGTGGAATCTAAAAGAAGAGAAGGAAGGGCTTGAGGCTAAGTATTTTTGTGAGTGATCCTTATAAATGAATAGATGTTTGTGAGTGATAAAACAAAGATTTCAATGTGATTTCTAAGTTATTATTAATGGTTAAACATTTCCTATGCTTGAATAAACGTTTGTTTCGTAGTAATCTTTCATAACAGAATATTTGTGAATCTTTTATTAAATAAAGATACATTTCACTAATGATTTTTTATGATAGTTAATGTTTTGTTTGTAAGCTTGTTACTTGAAAGATGTATTCTATTAATGATTATTTGAATGTATTTTGTCGTTGATGTTTATTATTTGATACTGTTGTTACTATGATAATGTGTAGGGAAGTAAGCTAAGAGGCTAACCCTTCTGCTTGCTATGATTATATAATGACAAGAGATGAGAGCTACGCAAGACGCTGGCAGAAATCCTAAGTAACTCACGTGATGTTGGTTGAATGTGAATTTGAAGTCTAGGTGAGGGAATAATTTCAGGTGAGGTGAGTTGTGATGAGTTCCTGATGCTGGATGCTAGTGAAAATCCTAGATAACTCATGTGACCCTGGTTGAGTGTGAATTCTAGGTCTAGGAGAGGGGAAAACTCCAGGTCTAGGCAAGTTGATGATTGGACACTGGTTAAATGTGAATCCCAGATCTGGGAAAGATTGAATGTGGCGAGACACTGGTGGAAATCCAAGCTAACTCGCGTGATGCTAGTTGAGTGTGAATTTTAAGTCTAGGTGAGGAGAGAATCTCAGGTCTCAATAATGAGCTTGTTTGCGAGATGATTTAAGCATGCGATGCTTGAAACGTTTACTGTACTGATGATTTAACTGTTGTGACTTGATGTGATGTGATTTATCGGATACAGTTTGAACTTATTATTTTAGATGCTATGTGTTTTCTCCAAAAATGTTTTTGTCAACCATCACTCACTAAATCTGTTTGACTTATGTTTTAAAATTTTTCCTCCCTAGGTTGTCAGGCGTAGAGGCTAAGTGAAGAATGAATCATAGGCGTTGTAGCCTAGTTAAGGAGGAAAGGAAGAGTTACTTTGTAGTCTTACGTGCCATGCTAGCCATGACATCTCATCACATGTCTAAGAAGCCGGTTGGTAAGCGAATTGCTCCTTAATGCGAATGGCTTAACTCAAAAGGAAGGCAAGTGCAATTCCCAGGTTGGTAAGGCTTAACCCGAGGAGCTAGAGAGCCAAAGAGCTTAGTCAGAAAAAGGATAACCTTAAACACGGTTCACTAAGATAGGTGGTTGAGTGACAGAGGCGATTGACAAAATTGCACGTTTACACCTCTAGGTATCCACCACAAAGAGCAACCTTTTGTAGGAAAGAAAGAAAAGGAAGACCCGATAGGATGTTCTTGAGTTAGATTCAAGATGACAAAAAGAAAAAAGGGGCTGAGATCGAAATCTTATACCCGCAAACATCTTGGTGTGAAGAGAAGCACCTTGGTGGAAAGAAGAAGGATGTGAGAAGATCAGACTTGGTTTTATTTTATGCAAAGTAGTGTAATGGTTGTAATTTGTAATGTATGAACTCTGTAAGTGTTAAGTTAATAAAGAGAAGAAATTAAGTTATTTTTGTTGCTTTATTTGTTATCTCTTTGCGTTTGTCGCCTATGAATTAAAGTTAAGTTATGCTATGTAAAAGTACTAGACGATGGAGTAAAGTTTAAAAATTTGTAAATTATTTTCTGTTGTGTTATCTTTGTGCTTATCGCCTACAAGTGGTTGAGTTAAGTAATGAGAGCTAGATGATAAAGCTAGGTTGAAGATTCATTGTTTTTCGGGTAAGAAAGTTTTGGAGGTCTATAAGGCTCAATAGAAGAGCTTTACGAATAGACAAGAGAAAGAGTTGGTCCACTTACTAGGTGTTTAGCGTTTCATCTCGCAAAGAGATATGCAATGGATGTCTAGACAGCACACATTCATCTAGTCGTGTGAAGTGACATTTGGGATGAGGCATGTCATACCCAATGAGTGGAAAGTTAAAGCATGCTACCAATAAAAAGAAAACATATCCAAAGAAAGTGACAATGCAAAAATGCTTGCATGAAAAAGGTAAGGTTAGATTAGAGCCAGAAAAATGCATAGAAAAGCGCATAAAATAAATAGATAAAAAAAGAAAAAAATAGAGTATTTTCATAGGGGTGAGTTGAACAGTAGGATTTCCTCCATGAACAGTTAGGGTTATCCGATGTTAGTGTGGTACAAACCCCTATGGAGGAAACCTATCCTTTGCCTTAAGTAGAACAAACTACCACCTAATCTTGAATTTCTTAACTAGCTTCGATGTCTTAATCGAGGGTCGAGTTTAAGGAGAGATCTTTCCCGTTCCAAAGTAAAGGGAAAGCAAGTCTAAGGCATTTTTAATCCTCTCGAAGCATTTTAATGAGTTGAAGTAGCAAGGCTTCGAGTTTATCAAAGCATGATCTCACTGGATAAATTTTGTTAAAATCGTACCTCAGGTGATTGATTGCATCTTTTGAATGTTTGAATGATCACTACTACAAAACTGGCCTTACTTGATGCCTATAATTTTGATATTTTTGACAATTTTTATTAAAACTGTTAAGTAAAAAAAAACGTCAAGAATAATCAAAATTAAAAAAATGCATTATTTTTTACTTTTTATTTTAAATACTTGATAGATTAAAAGCGTCAAGATTAATTTTAATTACTTGACATTTTTTAATATATTTGTCAAGATTAATATATTTTTCTCTTAATTTTTTAAAAACATTTTTTTTAAAAATTTTTCTCAAATTTTCCATTTTTCACCTATTTTTAAAATAAAACTTTTCCCTATTTTTTTCTTTAAAATTTCTTTTGTCCCCCAAATCTAAAAACCCTAATTGTTTCTTTCAAATTTTTCGTCATACTTTCTCCCATCTGTTTCTTCATCTTTGTTCGTAAACTCTCAAGTTATTTCTTCATCTTCTTCGTCCGGATCTCTCACCACATTCAAACTTCGTCACCTTTTTCACCATCTTCCCTGAAAGCTCTAGACGACCATCCTCCACGCCCAAGTGTCTGACAGCCCGTCCACCACGCCCAAGCTCCGATTCATCTGTGCACGAATCTCCTACAACGCCCAAACTTGAGTGAACGTTTGTTCTCCCACCACTGTGTAAATCTCGAATCTTGCCACTGCACAAATCTCGCACCACGCCGGATTTCTCCTACCACTGCGGGAATCTCGCACGATGAACTTCACAGACGTATTTGAGACCACGCTCCACACATAGGCTTGTAGATGACCTAAGTTGCAGATGGTTGTTATTTTGTCATGGTTTTCGTTTTAGGGCACTTATGAGAAAGGAACAAATGAAGAAATTGAAGAGTTCATTTATCAGTTACTAGATGTGTCAGATGATAGTGTCCTTGGAAGGTAATATCTTCGTCTTCTTCTTTTAAATATTAACTTTCTATAAAGAAGGCTACCGGTTCTCCCACCCACCAAATCCCAAAAATATAGATTTCTGATTCAAAATTTGAGTGGATGCACTTATATGTGCCTTCTTAGCTTAATGCCAATGCCAGGTTTGATCTGAAATCGGTTCTAATAGCAACTTTCATATTTGCAAAACCCTTCCCTCTCTTGTAGGGTTGTAGTTAGGGTTTTCGATTCATTCTATTTTTTTTTCTTCTTGTATTTCTTTTTACAGCATTTAAAATTTGTAATCTTATCGTTTTAGACATATTCTTTTCGAGTTCTTTAGTTTGTTGTGGATCTTGATCTGGGTTTATTACCAATGGATACGCGCAAGAGAGGACGGCCCGAGGTTGGATTAAATGCTAATGGCGGCTTGAAGAAAAATAAGCAAGGTTTCTTCCTCCTTCCCTTCCTCCTTTTACTTCTCAATTTCACAACTTTTTTAAACTTCTTGAACTCTACTGTATTACTTTGTACTGTTTCTGTCGAGATTTTTGTATCAACTATAGGTTCGTAGTTCAATGTTAAGCAATTGATGGCGGTCATTCTATTTCGTTTACTGTTGTTATTTTTGGTGGTGGTTTTTTTTTTCTTTTTCTTTTTCATTTTTTTTGGGGGTGCGGTTTTTGAATTCGGACTTGGAATTATAGATTTGTGGGTTTGAGTTTGCTGAAACTTTGCTTGTGAACTTATTATGTGGGAAAGATTTAAGAAGCTATAAAGGGTTTAAACTATTTTGTGATGGCAGCTGAAGAATAAAAAACTTTGTGAAAGGTCAAAGATACTGTTCTAACAAATAGAATAATTTGTTAAAGAAACTAATGAGTATTGATTGATCATTGATCATAATATTACTTTTTGAACAATTTCAAACATTTAGGTGCATAAATATTACTGCAGGAGGAACTATAACTTGGAAGCCACCCCACCTAATTGAGACCACCTGAATATACATACAGAGACATTAAAATCTTACACGGGCATATTAAATCTTAAGTTAGTTGTTGGTTTACATTTCATAAACTTTCAGGCATTTTAGAGTAATTACATTAAACTCTAGGAAAAATTAACTAAGAAAACAATAATAAATTTTTTGTAACAGACATGGAGTACTTATCAACTGGGGTAGCAAGCAAATCGAAGCCATGCACCAAATTTTACAGGTTCAAATCTTCACTCATCTAAATAAATACATAGAATCTTATCCTTTTCTGAATCTTTATAAATTATTGTAAGAACCTAATTTTCTGAATCCCTGTAATTTTGCTCATGAAAGAAACAAATTGCATACGTGTAAAATATATTTATTGTCTAACTATATAAATATCTCTTTAAGTATAAAAGACTTAACCATTGTTTAGAGTGTAACTTCTATGGAGATCAACAGTGATACTTATTCCTGTGAAAAGGATAATTGAACTGGGAAGTGGTGATATTTTCTCCAACTTATGTTGATCAATACAATTTTTCTCTAAATGTCTTGTTAATAAATGTCACAAATACGTGGTTGGCAGGGTTTCTTTTTACATGATTTTTTTTGTGTCAAGTGTTATTTATGGGTAGTGCTCGTTAATTACTCAAACATTGTCCTTATTGGCACTTTACAGAAGATGCCTTTTAATTGTACATTCTGAAAGTGCTTTAAAATGTATTTGTTTCTTATTCCTTATTCCTTATTCCTTCCAACCCCTCAACAATTTTTCTCCCAAATTTTTTAAATTGTTTGCATGTCTATGTTTTTAGATGTTAAACAAAGAGCATTTCCACAGATTGGGGAGCATTCCTTAAAAGTGTTCAAATCAAAGGTTTAATGATATGATGCTCAATAAAGCTTTACACCTCTTTTTTTTCACAAATGTGACATTTGGTGAGTAGGCTGGCACAGCAACCAAATTTAGAATTTAGTCTCTATGGATTTGATGGTTTTATCTAACCATAAAGACTATTTAGAGATTTATCAAACCATAAGGATGAGGTTCTAACTTTTACAACCAAATGGAATAAATTTTTACTTTCCTCCAAACCATAGTGACCAAATTTATAATTCAACTTAAATTCAACTATTTCTTCTCCTTTATTCTTTTAGGTGAGAAATTTTTCTTATAACGGATGACTCTTCATACAACTTTTTAGCCATTTCAATTATCTCCACTAACCGGCCTCTATAGGAATGGACCTTGCATTTTGTTTTTTGATAGCTGTTGTTCAGATATTGAAGATTATTTTTTATCTTATTAATCAAGACTTTCAAATTTTTCACGTGGATGTGCTAATTAGAGATTTGTATACCTTTCAGGCCTCAAGTAACAATTGCAAGTGCCATGATGCTATGGCACTGGTTCTATATGCGTCAATCCCATGCTAAAAATGATTGGCAGGTAAGTTTATTGTTTAAGATTTGTTTTCCAAAGTCCAATCCCAAAGTAGTTGAAAAGAAAAAAAACTAAAGCATCATAAAGAACCGGTGATTGTAGCGGGATAATTTTTTTCCTTTTCACCAAGAAGTAGCCATATAGTGTTTGATGATCATGAATCTTTCCTCATACTATGCTTGCATTCTTCTAAAAATTATATCAGTTCTTACATATTTGAAGACCCCATTAAGATTGTAGCTTTGACCATGATAATTTAATCATCCCAACTAAATGCCACATTATGATCTAAATTAAAATTCCACTTTAGACTATGTACTTCTCAGGAGTTATAGTTCTTATCAATGCTTTTATCAAATCTCATTGTGGCTGCTTGTGATGCTGGTCTTCCGGTCTCAGAAGATAAAGTTGGAATGGGGCAAGGGCTTAGCTAAAAAATGAGAAGCAGAAGCTGAACTTATGGAGTTAGAACTTGAGAAAGATAGACCATTTGCACGGTCAAGGTAAAACTGAGCACTCTTAGTTTTCAATTTTATTTATACTTCTAGAATATCAAATAAAATTGGAAGGATACAAAGATTATTTTACTCTTACTGGTGTGCCACTCTATTAGCTACACATTGAATGGTTTAGGAAAGGATACTCTATAGTTTTATGTTTATTATCTTCTTTATCCTCTTTCCTTTTAGCATTGAAGAACTTTTAGACTATTGTTTTTGGCCATACAGACAATTTCCCACAAAATTTTGTTGTTTTTATTTGTTGAGTGGTGCTACTTTTTCAAACTTTTATTATTTTATCATGGATTAGATGTGAGGATGTTTATAATATAATTTGTTTCCATTTTTCATCTTGATTGGTGGTTAACCTCAAACCCATTTAGTCCTCGAAGCACCACAAACATTTTTGCTAAAGCAACCTTCTTTGTTACCCATTTTCATGTTTTGTTCTCAATTGGGTAGTTAGTCACTGTGAATGGAATTTTATTCAATTTAGGAATTGATTTTACGGATTACATGTACTTGCATTTTTCTGAAGTTGGGTTCATTTGTGGTGGTCTACATGAGAAAGATGAAGGTGATGAAATATGAGTATGAGCAAATAATGATTTATATTCAACAAAGTTAGTTTTTCATC
>JBBPDI010000020.1:25553655-25564255 GCA_037974545.1 Cucumis variabilis
GTAGATGCTTCCCTAGCAGGAGCCATTATAGGGAAGGGTGGCATTAATTCCAAGCAGATTTGCCGTCGAACAGGAGCCAAACTTTCTATTAGGGACCATGAATCAGATCCAAACCTCAGAAATATTGAACTTGAGGGGTCATTTGACCAGATTAAGGAAGCAAGCGTAATGGTGCAGGAGCTTATCGTGACAGTTTCGATGGCAGGACCTCCAAAATTGGCTACTGGAGCAACAGGCGGTACGGCTGGTCCCACAGGTAACAATTTTAAAACAAAACTTTGTGATAATTTTGCGAAAGGATCTTGCACGTTTGGAGATAGATGTCATTTTGCACACGGTGCCGCCGAATTGCGCAAATCTGGTGTATGAAGGAATCCGTTTTTCTAGTTTTTTTTCTTCTTTTTACCCCCAAGTTTAGGGTTCTAGCTTTAGCCTTTGGTTCAGTTATTTGTATTAGATAGAGGTATCTATCTTGAATTATCGATCAGCAGGGCAATGCAACTCAGTGGAAATTGACAGTTTTTTTTATGGTTAAGAGAAAGTCAAAATTACAGTTTTGTAGACCCCATCCTATCCAATATCCATTTCATTCTCATTTTCTTTCTCATTCTCATTCTCCCTATACCCTATTTTACTTTCATGCTTCCATTTAGACATTTGGTTTAGTCTTTTTGTTCTTCTCTTGGACCTATTTTCCTAAAGGTTATTTCTCTTTTTAATATAAGCAATTGGTAAAAGGGGAGTTCGATATTGGCAACTCAAAAATAGCCTTGCGATCAATTCTTTACCCTTCAAAAACACACATTTAATCTATACTGAAAAAAAAAAAATTAGGTCAATTTTACTCAACTTTTACTCAATTTCAAATATACTCTGTTCGGAGCACCCAACTATTAATTGTATTGAACTTATTCAATCAATTTTAGTTTTAGTCATAATTAATTGAAATTTGGCATCAAAAAATATATTCTTATTAATATGTTTATATATTGAAATTGTTACATATTTGAAAATTGACGGATATTAAAATTATGTGGATCTTATTTTTCTATTTTATAAACCTCAATTTCTGAATTGGCTTTTCAATTGAGATAAATCATTTGACAAGTTTTCAAATGAACTTTGAACCCCATATTTTTAATCGATACACGTGGATATACTTTCTAGGCACATCAAAATAGTAATAAAAAAGTCCAAAATATGTTAGAGCTGGAATCTGTGGCATAAACCTTAATCATATAGAAATATTTTATTTATTGATTTTTCAAAAAATACCCTTTTAACTCTCTTTATCTCATTCTTAGAAACATATAGATTCCAATTAAACTATAAAATAAAACTAAGCATATTGACTATTTATTGAACTTTTTCTGAATAAAAATATGTTTAAAAAACTTTATAAGATTGATGAATAGATAACATTTGATTTAGTATTGATTGAAATTAAAGATAATGTAAGTATATATTCTACTATAAAAAGATAGTGCAAGTATTGTTCACATTTACATTATTATTTAAAATTTTGAATACCACGTTCTTAGATACACAACTTACACGTTTGTTCTTAAATTTAAAGTCTTAAATCTTGGATATTCTTAAATTTAAAGTCTTAAATCTTGGATACACAAAGAAGTGGTTGAGGAGGAGTTCCCTCGACATTATTCGATTATTCGAGGCTTATTTTTAAATTATATCCAGCTTTAACATTTTAATAATAATAATAATAATATATATGTTATATAAATTATCAAATTGATATAAAAATTATTATCACAGTGAGTAGAAAATCATACATAAATATAGATCTGAGCCCAATGAAGTCACGTTGTTTTCTTAAGACAAATTTACCCACCCTAGTGCTTGAGTATGTAGAGTAATTGTCTCCCAGGATAGAAGAGATCAACTTTCTTCTAGGTGTAGCACGAACGTACGAAACCTTGTGAATCTATCAAACGCCAAGATTGTGGATATGAAGAGAAATTTGTTCAAAGATGACAAATGATTTTGATGTGTCTTTTCTCTCAACCAAAAGGACTTATTTATAGACTTTTCGTGGTCATTCGAAAAGTCATATCTTGATGCATCTACTCAAGTCATGTTCTTTAGTTAATAAATCTTTTCATAAAATGTCCTTTAATTAATAAGTCTTTTCATAAAATGATGTATTCACTCATGATTTATTCTTTGGTTAAGTCTTTTCATATCCTTTAGTTAATAAGTCTTTTCATAAAATGATGTATTCACTCATATCCTTTAGTTAATAAGCCTTTTCATGAAATGATGCATGAAAAATATAGTCTAATCATTGTAAAGCAAAACTAATCTTTTATTAAAACTAATCTTTTTATTTTCTAACAATAATTAATTTATTTTGTTAACATTTAATATAGATAGTAGAGATTTGTTTAAAAATACATTTTTAGACTATTTTATCCATTTCAATTTTTTAAAATTGCAATTATATCATAACTATATTTATAGTATACAAACAAACTAATTAATTTATTTAAAAGATGATAAATTTTGTTTTTTTAAAAAAGAAAAAAAAACACCTCACGATATTATTATTACGTTTCATTTGGAAGAAAATTAATAATAATGATAAAAAAAATCACCCTCCCATTTATGAACCATAAAGTTCATATATTATATCATATATTATACATTAGTTCTATAAGATAGAACAAGAAAATATATTGTCTTTTATCCTTTCTAATAGAGTTATGGATTTTAGAAGTTCACATTCAAAATCTAGATACAATTTTAGCTTATAGAAACACATTGTTGAATTTGTATTTGTATATATAACATAATTTGAAAGACTTATAAATTTAAGACGTAGCCCCTCCGTAACCACTACTTTTGTTCCCTTTTTTCGACCATAAGGATATAAATCAAATTACATGGAGTCTGAATTTTCTTGTTTTTAAAGGGTCTAAAACTTTAATATTTGTATTCTTTGGCCAAATTTCCACTGTATACAACTCAACCTCCTCAACCCATGAATTTAGAGCATAGGCCCTGCTCTCACATTTGATCTTTGCCCTTGAATGTCTCAATTGACCCATTACACTACCATATTTTAAAAAATCTAAACTTGGTACACGAAAATCAGAATTAATTATTCCGATCATTAAGTGACACTAAAAACAAGTAACTATATTTTAACTATAATTTTATTTCACAAAATACATACACTGTGTTCCATAATCAACAACTATATCGATTATTAAATTAAAGCATGCAGGCCATATTCATACAAGCCGGTTGACCACATCAGATAACTGGCCACGCCCCTTATCGGCCCCCAACGGTCGGGTCGTAGGTGTGGGTACCGGTTCCCAAACCGGTACGGGTCCCGGGTCCTGTACCGGCCTGTCTATCTGCTGCGTGTTCTACACGCGCCTCCTGCTTGTCCAGCTCAGCCTCCTGAACCCTCTCGTTCTTACTTTCTCTCGCCATGTCTTCCTCAAATTGATCGTGGGCCCGCATTTTGTCCACCTGGCATTTACACGCGTGGAAACGTAATTCACATTACAATTTTTTTAATTTACATTTATGTACGTGATTCTTCATTTTGTTTATTGCGCTATGTGTTCTATTTTATTATATTTATTTTACCACGTGCCACATTTTTTTATTCAAAAAGCCTTTGTACAACACCGGCCACCCTTCCTTTCTCGTCAATGTCATCAAAAAGATAACAATTATTAGTTCCTTATTCGATTAATTAATTCCGAAATTAAATTTTTTTTTTTAATCTCGACTTTCATAAATTCACCTCTCTAGTTCTCCCTAAATACTAGAGTTTCCAAAAATATTAAATAAAAGAAATGTCAATAAATAAAGCAACCGACCAAATCGACCAAACACGTGTGCAACTTGCAAGTTAATAAATAAATAAATAAAAGAAAAAAGTTCTTCAAAAAAAAAAAAATTCAAAACCTTTTCTTGAGCGGTGGCTTTGTTTTTTTCCATGCCAGCTTTGGCAGAGGCTCCCACGTTGGCAGCCGATTCCTTCACCGCCTCCGCCGCGTTTCTTCCCGCTTGCATTTTTACTATTTTTTCTTTATATAATTCGAATTTCTTTTTCTCTAAAATATTTCCAAGGCGACTCCTGTAGAAACGGGATTAACGGCGACGACCATTAAATAGACATCGAGACGACGTTATCTTGGGGACACGTGTCTTAATGAAGACGCCACGTGGAAGGAGCGTGGCGAGTGATGGAGAATCCAGCTTCGTCATCTTATTTTGATATGACGTGGCGACTCTGAGAGATGTGTGGCAATCCGAAGCAGGAAAAGCTCCACCGGCTCCTACACGTACTAGTTCCAAGCCTCGTCTACATCGCACATTGTTATATGGAATCAGGATGTTTTTATACTATGCTTCTAAATTCTAAGTTCATTTTAGTTTAATTTATTCTTATGTTTGTAATTTGTTTGATATAATTAATTTGAAAATTAATTAAGTGTAGATTCAAATTTCTAATTGTAGTTTGTATGGATAATTTTTTTATTAACAAGCAATGTTTAGATGAAGTAAGACTTCATATTTAATATACTCATTTTTTATTCTAACATTATCGAAATTATATCATACTTAGTAGGACCATTTTCTGATTAGGTAGCTGATGATTAAGTGTATGAGAGAAATGGTGTACATTGAATTTATATTTCGTATTGATTTAGAGTAGATGGAAAATCTATTAAAATTCAGTTTGCTCATTTAATTATTCGAAAATTTAGGACATAATTCTAAGAAAACTAATGACAGTCGTCATAGACTTTACTAAATACTCCAAAGTAATATTGTAAACGCAACCTGCCAACCTCCATTAAATATATTAGATGAACGTTGGTAGAAGGAAGGTAGACATGTAGACAAAATTATGAATTAATGGTATGGCAATTTTAGACCCCTTGTTTTTCAGCCATTTGTGTTAAATACTGTCATTTTAAATCAATCAATATCAATTCTCAGACACATCAACTAAAAGATGAAAAAGAAAAACAGATGTGGTAAAAAACTTAAAAGGACATTATTCACCACAATATCTTAATTATGAAATTAACACACATTTGGCATATAGTTAGAAAGACATTTGTTATGTAATACTAAGTTGTAATTATGTGCTAACATGCACTTTCGTCACGCTCTTTTATTATTAGATATTTGTTATGAAATCAACAATTAGATTGTGTGTTTTGTTGTCTTCACGAATGGAAAGAGCAAAACTCAAATTACTATTTTAGTGTAAGGTACCATTCATGGAGAGATGACATTTCTTTTGCAGAAACTTTTAAGGCTTTGCTTTTATTTCAAACTAAAAAGTTAACCAATTGAGATAGTTATATTCAATATGCATGATCATTCTCTTTTCAAACCAATATATGGGTTTTAGTCACATTCTCAAAAATCAATTTAACTCAATTGAGTTTATCAGTGTTAGCTTAGTTAGTTAACTTGATAAAAATTCAAAAGAAACTCATTCAAATTAAAGAAATAACAAATTTAGTTTTCATATATGTTAGATTTGTACATGAAATATCATCTAATTTAATGATTTCGATCCAATTAGATCTGATTTAAAATTTATGATCGTAGGCATAATCTATATAAATTAAGAATAGTTTTTTATGTTTCAATAGTTCAGAATATTTCAATTTCTTTTATCACAGTACAAATATTCAATAATACCAAATTGTTGCAAAATAAAATAAATTTAATCGTGATTGTCTAAGATGAAGAGACTTCTTCATTCTTTTTTTTTTTTTAATTGTTACAAAGGGAACAAAAGTGCTAGTACTTATAATATATATACCATCAAAATACTCCAAGAACATGTTTTATGAATTAATTTTAACATGGAAAGTATCGAGTTAAGAATCGTGTATGATAGAGGACCTAAAACGATATTTTAGTATATCCAAGTTCCAATTTTTATTCCAAGTTGAAAGCTAGGTTTTCGATAAATAAGAGGAAGAGTCATGAACAACGTTTTAAGTTGAAAGGCTTCCCATGAGACACACAAGCAATTGACCATAAAGGAAATGAAAATTTTCATATAATATTCTCAAGTATATAGTGTGTTGTGAAAATAAATACATAGCAACTATATCAAGTGTTCACGTTAACAACTTTTTTTTCAATTATAGTAAGCAAGTAGAAAAGACAACTTCTTAAGCTCTCCCATTACAAATCATCACAAACACGATATTATATTGTGCTTTTGGTGTCTTAATTGCAACTTAAATTTGCATATAAACAATTGAAACTTTGAATGAAAGTACTCTTGAGATCTAAAATGATACAAGTATCAAACTTTTCAACTTTTGTTTCAGGTCACTGCCACAAATATGTTGTGTGTTTTAGTTTTTATTGCAACGTCCTTAATAGTTTTGAATTTATAATGTAATTAAAGAGGTGTGTCTAATCCTTTTATTTCATAGAAAATATCAATTGAAGCCTATTCGAGCATATTCCAAAATAGATTGAAGAATCTACCGCTTTCTCTAGTGTCCAAGGTTCATCATTTGCTCCATATATCTTTGACTTTTTTCTTTTGATCTCTTTTTAATTAATTTCATTAAAAGTATATTACATCTAATTATATAACTTTCAAAGGTTTACAACTTCAAGTTATTGTAATTAATCTCCCTTTCTCCTTTGGCATGTTAATATAAGGAAAAGTTTTCCACATTTTTTCAATGATATTAATGTTATTATGGTTGATTTGGGAAAAATAAATAAATAAATAAAGTAGACAATTAATGCAAATAAAAACAACAAAAGTCAACAAGAGGTTGTAATTAGAGACCAAACCCATAACCTACGCAAAGGGTTTGGCTTGAGCCTTAGGAAACACCCAATTGGGCATGCTTTACACTTGCATCTGTCTAGGAGATCGTCTCAGGTTTGGAATATGGGCTAACGAAGATGTTCGCCTTGTTTCACCCAACCAAACATACTCCTTTTTTATAAGTTATTTTATTATAGGGTGACTATGAAACTCTATAAAATACCTTAGATCAACTCTTCCTATAAATAGAATTAACTTATTAAGGTTTCAAATGAGATAATGTGAACTTCTGACTCCTTTGAAATTTTACTGTTCTTACTTTGATAATATATCAATATTTTTTTATTTTACACATTCTTTAATCGTCTAAATTATAAATTTATCGTTGTTGTCATACGAATGTCAAATGTGTTTTTATATATCCAAAATTTGGCATTGACAAGCAACAGTTAATATTTTGTATTTAGTTAATATATTGTGCTGGTTTCATATTAATGATTAAGTTTAATATATTGTGCTAGTTTTATATTAATGATTAAGTTGGAGCAACAAAAAAAATTCATTCAAAATTTTTAATGTAAATCTAATTTAGTACCAAAACAACTTAGCTCAACTAAGATTAATATGTATTAAAAAATCCAAGAAACTAAAGATTTCAATCCTTCATCTCCATCTTTACTAAAGGAAAAAAAATTATTACTAATTTAAAATAACATAGTTTAATTTTCTATGTCGTAATTGTTGAATTGAAAAATCCAATAAACATTGGAATTAAGTGGGTCAGTGCATTGTTTGTCAAAGAAATTAAAAGACAGAGTTGAGTATATTTAAAAAATAATTGAACATTCAAACAACTTTTATTTCTGTTCATAAATATGTTAATTATTTTAGGCATTAATCGACATCGGTAACACTTAAATAATAAATAATACAAGTTCAATATTATTATTATTATTTGGAAGTACTAGTTATGTTCATAGGCACAGTACGTACTTCTGTTGCAGGATGGCTCCCCCTATAGTACTTTTGTAATTTACAAGAGACTATAATTATAAAACAATATAATGGTAATGGTGTACTGCTTTGATACCTTAAACTATGGTTAGTCGAGATGGCTATATTGGCCCTTTCAGCCCAATTCTTCTTTTTTTCCTTGCATGTTCTTCCGTTGGTCCTGCACTTTCTTGGTTCTGCCTTGTAAACTCTCCATCCAAAATTATCCATAACATGTTTCCTAGTGAAGAAATACTAATTTATAGCCGAAAATTTCAATTTCTTAACGTTTGAGTGAGTTAATATTATGATTTACAGGGGTCGAATTTATAATTGAAAAAAAAGTTACACCCATCTCAACCCTAATTATCAACATTCAATGAAATCGTACCATGTGGTATAATATCTTTTTGTGTGTTCTTTTTATTTTGGCAAAGAGAAACAAAATAGCTCACAAAGAACAAACACTCCCCTGAGAAAAAGCAGAGAAGACCCCTCAAAACAATACCCAGGATCTTCCCAAGAAGAAGAGGAAGCAAAAGAGTCCAAAAAAGACGAACGAAAGGACAGTCTAGCCATCCTATGCGCGGCTAAATTGCAAGAACGCCCACAAATAAGTGAAACCTGCCACTAATTGTTTTCCTATATAGTTTAACTAAAATATTTCACTTAAGTAACTTAAAAGATTTAGTTTAATACAAAAGAAAATTAATCAAATCCAAATTGAATTTTCATCCATCTATTCCCGTTACAAATGTTGATTCATACTATAAGCTTTTTTTGGAAAAAAGAAAAAGGAAAATTCACTAAACCACGTTTTCCTATTTTCGTAAGAATCCCCAAACCACAAATACGAATGATTTCAAAATTAATCTTTTAGATTAGAAAAGAAAAAAGGAATTCACATGGCGTAAAATTCAGTCCGTGAGATATTTTGGATCCCCCAGATACGATCTACACCGTCAAAACATCACACTTCCCAATCGGACGGTGGAGATTGGTATAGTTTCAGTTTAGAGGCAATGGCAGGGATGAAATTGCCAACGCAAGATAAGGAACGAATAAGAGAAAGACACGTAAGTAGAAGTACACTATGACCGGGCCCACAGCCACAAGTGCAGTTCGTGCTTATATACAAGTCGCTCATATTCGTAGAAGTGCCTCCAAATAAAGGAAAAAAATTTCACACAAGAGAGAGAGAGAGAGAGAGAAAAATAAGGCTTCGTTGCCGGCGATCTGAAGGCGGCGGCCATTGCTCGAGAGAGAGAGATTGAAAGATCGGAGGGTTCGAGGCTCTCTCAAACTTCGGTCCTCTTCTTCTCTTTCAGGTGTCCTTCTCTATCCCTTCCTATTCTGTTTCCGCTTTTCTCTTTCTTCGCCATCATGCTCGTTCTCTTGTTTTGCTCTCACTCAATGTGATTGACTTTATGTTGTTTTTCTGTTTTATTTTTACATTAATGTTTGTTGTAATGTGTAGATCTATGATAAGATTTGAATTAGTGCTCATTAATGTGTTGCATGCTTTTGATTTCGTTTTAAGCAGGGATTACTTTGTCTATATTGATTAAATCATTGGATTTTAGGTTCTTACAGAGTTTGTAAACAGTGATGTTAAGGAATGCTGAGATTTATGACTGATGAGAGTTAGTGTCTGTCTTTTAGCTTGTTGTTTTCCTCTTTGATATCACATGGATTCGATCTGGATATCTGGGTTTGGCTCTTGCTGAAATGGCTACACTATAGCATATTTGAGTTTGTGATGTTGAAGATTTGTTAATTTCTTGGAAAATTGGGAATTCGTTTTGTTTTTCCTCTTTTTACAGGTTTATTGATCGGCGATATCTCGTTTTCAACTTCCGAATTGCTATTTTTCATATGAAGAAACTGTGGATGTCTTTTTCTACTCGATTAGAGATCCTTGAAACTATGCCAAAAGGAATTGTTTTTTTCACCAAATTGTTTTTTGTCGTTTGTGATATTAATGCAATTTCTTATTCTTGATAAAGTTGAAGTATTCCTTTATTATTTTTTAATGGTGGTTGTTGCAATGATTTTTTCCCTTTTACTAAAAGCTTTTTCCATGTGATTCAAAGGTGTATTTGGTGTTTCCCGGTCTTTGTTCCAAGTCAATTAGGATGGGCGCCAATTCGGTTTTAGCTTCTTTATCATTGGTGTAGATTTTGTTCTAGGAAGGAAAAGAAAAAGAAAAAAAAATCTTCCGTCCTACAGTGTGCTGAGTAAATTCGAGCAGCCTTTTCTGCCGAATACTTTTTTAAATTGTGATTTGGTGAACTTAAATTGTTTTAATAAATAAGGTGGATTAGATCTTAATAGAAACATGGAATAAAAACGATTTTAAAAAAAAAAAACATAGTCTTAGTGAATCTTTATTTTATTTAAAAGATCTCCATCAGTCCTGATGTTTCCTAGAAAAGTCATAAATCACAGGTCAATATTAACCGATTTGGAGGAAGACAATAGGGTATTCCTTTTTTCTTTTTCCATTCTAGTTTGAAACTTATTTTTTCTTTTTAAACTTAGAAAATAATGCGTAGCTAGAAATATGGAAATCAATGAATTTTAGGCTTCTCCTTGAAACTGGAGTCTGGAGCAGCGGTCAATTTCTTTTTCGTTTGTGTAGATGTGACAGAAATAGAATATTTCCCTTCGCTTACGACATCATCAGAGAGGTGGAATTGGTCTTTCTCAACCTCAATATCAATTAAATTAAGTTTCATGATAAATTTCAAATGTTTGGTAGGGTCAAATAGTTTGTAAAATCCCTAGCCGTCCAATATGATG
>JBBPDI010000020.1:25762240-25774132 GCA_037974545.1 Cucumis variabilis
TTATTATTGCAATTTAATATATCATTCCATTCATTACCCTAAGTTAAGGTTTTAAACTATTTTTTGTTACAAACTTTAATTTTAATTAACTTACAAAAAGAAAAAGAAAAAAGAAAAAAGAAAACAGAAACAAGAGGAAATTAATTATTGCAACATACTCCACTCAATTTCAAAGTTAATTTCCTTCATAATAAAAAAGTACCCTTTTTGAAAACACATGAAAATCAAATTACTACCATAAATAGGAATTAATTCCACCACTTTCATCTATTTTTCCTTAAAGCATTCAAGATCTATTATTATAAATCATTTTAACAATGTAATAGAGATCAAGCGATTTTCATAGACGCATCCGAATTTTTCAATTAAGTTGCACCGATTCCATCATGTTCTATAGTTCAAAAACTATGCATTGATAACTAAAAGTAGAGCTCAATGTTTAAAATAACAAAAAAAAAAAAAAAGTTAGAGAAAAGTCTTCCGATTGAGAGAAAAATACAAGATGCATCATAAATGCAAAAGAGTTTAAATATTCTAGTACAACATTATTACAAAATGATGATTGAACGACGAAAGTCATATCAATTATCATTGAGCTAGATTTATTTTGACAGGAGAGTTTTGAGTTAATACTTGGTACGTACCTTAAGAATTCATCCATGGAAAATCTCTCCAAAGTTACATGCACAATTGAAGAAGAGGAAGAATATACAATAAAATAGTTAGTTGACCAATCACTATAAGTATACCTATATATAAACATGCACACACATAAGAGATATAAAGCAAAGAGAGACAGATGTCATTTTCCAAAAAGAAAAGCAAAGAAAAAGAAGAATTAGAAAGGGTTTTCATCAATAAATGATTGGTTCACAAAATGTGTAAAAGGAATCAGAGATTCAATAATTGTAGAATCCATAGAAGAGAGCTTCAGATTTGCTTTCAATTTCTCAATAAATCTTATACCCATAAACTCCCTTACATCTCTCCAGCTTCCCAATTCCCACTTTCAAGTTTTTTCTCATTAATAATACACACATTTAATTTATATATTTTTCCCACTTTTTTTTTTAACTTAAATAATTTGTTCTAGCTTTTAGCTTTTAACCTAATTAAATTAAATTTAGTTTCTGTGTAGAGTTCAGAAGAGTTGCAGCCTAATAGTTATGTTGTGGGGCTGTGTATTTGGATGAATTTTGTTTTAAACTTTTCCAATGGGGATTTTCTCTTTAGGCTGATCAATAGATCTCTAATAATCACAAGCTTATATTTTTCTTTTAAACAATTCATGTAGATTAGTTCATTTGAGTTTAGCTCAATTAATTTGGACATTTATATATCTTCTAAGAAAACTACATATATAAACTAGAAATACAATGTTGGTTCAAAAATTATGACATTAATCAACAAAGTAAATTCAAGTAGTAGCAAAGACAAAGGAGAAATAACACAAGAGACGACTTGGTAATCCAATTCGGTGGATAACATTTACGTCTAGGGGATATATGTTCGAATAAGAAGAATGTTCACTAGAGTATATGAAAGGATTACAAATAAAAACTTAATCTTTAGACAACAAGATTAGACTAATAATCGCTTAGGCTACTCTCTAAATAGTTGATGCTTGATTGACTCTCCTTAATTAGTAGAATCAGGCTCCCGTTGAATTATTCACTTCAACACTATAGTGTTGTAGCCTCCTCCTAACCACTGAACTTCTCTTTTCATACAACGTCGTTCAACTTGTCAAACACAAACTGTCTCATAAGATCGTCAGATGATCTAAGTAATCTCTTCAAGCAATGTAACACACACATAGCAGAAGAAACTTAAGCAGCCATTCTTCACACGATACAAAGATTAACCAATATGCTTTAAAAAAAGAAGAAAAAAAAACTCTCTAAAGACACAACAATCAATCTAATAACCACTAAGGTAATACAATCAAAACACCATGATGTCAAGATCCTTTGACTATAAGAAAAGAAAATAAAAGAGTGTTTTTCTACTATCAATCTAAATCATAAAAATATGCTCGAGTGTAATAGGTGAAAGTTTTACATTTCTACGATGTATATATCCATTAAAGTGAAAAACAGGAAAAATAATTTAATTGAGTGGGACTAGAAAACATATATAAGACTTCACCCATATCTTCTTTTTTAAAAATTTATAAAACAAAAAAGGATATTAAAAAAAAAAAAAAAGATAAACGTACCTTATAAAAAGTACGCAAGGATTTAAACTACCCTAACAACTCATATCTATTGCGAATCTTTTAAATCTCGAAAATATTTAGAAATCACACATTTAAAATATTTCGTACTCAAATTTTGGATCAAAATAAAAGATACTGGTGGAGATGGAATAGAAGAAATAATGCATTAAGATATCTCAACTAGATTAACACATCTGTAGCATCTTCACCACTCATCTTAAATCCAAAAATAAAATGCATTCAAAACTCAAAACAAAAACATATTTTTAACAAAACCATTTGATTTATCAGATCAAAACTCGATACTTGCGTTTCTTCTTCCATTGCTCTAAACTAATATATATATATATATATATATATATATAAATAAAGTATCCTAAAATTTCTAAAAAAAGAAACCAAACCAAAGACAACTAAAATGACAAATCCAACCTAGAAAGTAAAAAACAAAACAAATCCAAAAAAGCAAAAGTTGGGCACTACTGTTTTAGCAAGAAAAGTTTTGTAATTTTGAGTTGGTTTTCAACAAACATTAGTAGTTAAGGCAGTTGTACTTTGGTAGATATAATATTTTCATTAGATGTTTTTTATGTATATGTTTCTGCTCATCTTTTTATGGGTTTTCAGAGCTCTTTTGATTTCCTTTGCATCACCTCAAAAGAGGGCCCTATACAGTACACACAGAAAAAAAAGTCTCCCAAGTACAATTTTCCCCTCTCTCAAGCTGTGTTCGGAGGAATTGAGCAGTGCTAAAAAGATCCATAGATTTAAAAAAAAAAAAAAAAAGAAAGAAAGAAAGAAAGAAAGAAAGAAAAAGAAGACATTAATAAGTACTGTTTGGAGTTTTAGTTTAGGACCATTTTTAGAATGGTAGAATTGCAGAGTGTAAGGCTTAGAAGTTCATCATTTAACCCAAAAGAAAGCACTCTTTTTTTAATCTCTCTGTCTTTAGGGCTATGATCAGTGAAGTACCACAGAGAAGCTCAGATCAAGTTGTAAGAAATGTCAAAAAAGAGGGCTCATGTTTTCTCTGCCAAAGAATTTAAATTCAAAGTAAATACCCAACTTCTATAACTATCTTCTTCTTCTTTTAATATAAGGTTGAAAATTAACTGCACACTATCATCAAATCAAATATAGAGAGAAAGTAACAGAGTTTTTATGGTAGGGATTTAAAATATTATCTACTTTTGTTTATGGTTTATTTTGATATGTATATCCACTCTATCTATATTTTAGTTTTTATACTTTTAAAAGTAATCATTTTTGCCATTTTATTTTCATAGGAGTATTTCTTTTTTAAAGTTCAATGATAAAAATTAAGGAAAGTTAAAACTACAAGAGCCAAAATGAACATTTTTAATGTATATAACAAGAGCTAAGATGAATCGAATTCAAAAGTACACAGAAACGTGTATGTCAAACAAAGTTATTTCGACACCTTTTATTATCTTATTAATTACAGAAAACATGGGTGAAAGGATGTAGGGGCAGGGTTTTTCTTTTACCTTATTAAAAAGAGTGGGATTTTCATTATTGGATATAATTAATTATCAAATTTGTGGTATTCTATTGACTTGAGCTTTTGAATTGATTGATCGGTAGGATTTTCTCTCTATTTAATATTGATTTTACTTTGATTTTAAGATATTTTTAAAAATAACAAAATAAATTAAAATATTTATAAACTATAGCAAAATTTTAAATTCTATTCATGATAGTCTTCTATAACTATAGCATATCAATAAGAATTTGCTATATGCTGTAAATATCTTTTAAAATTTGTTATTTTTGAAATTTTTTCATAATTTTACTCTTTATGTTTTTCAGATTTTTATTTAAGTTGATATTTATTTTAACTTTTTTAAGTACATAAGTTTGAATTGCTAAATTTGTCTTAAATTTTTTTCAGTTAAAGGAATTGTATATTTGGACTTTATTTTTTCTCAATTTAATATTAATTTCACTTATTAGTTTATTTTTCTTCAATTTTTAAAAAAATATGGTTTAAGTAGTATATTTATTTTTCCTTTTTACACAAAAAGTTAGAATTGCTAAATTTGCCCTAATTTTTTTAATTTTTATGTAAAGAAATTTTTTCTTGAAACAATTATTTTCTCTCTCTTTCTTTAAAAGTGATTCTATTTTCAAATCAATCAATTCATGCATTAACTAACAAATATGCTCTTTTTAGTTTATGATTAAAAGAACTCATTCATAAATTTACAACATAGTGAGTGTATGATACTTTTTCTTATAAGCTTTTCTAATTTATTGAAACTATAAATATCTCAACTACTTCAAGTACTCTTTTACCGGCCATTTGTTATATAATACAAATTAGGAGTAGTTTCTTTCTTAACGTTATATTCCCTCTTCAAAGTTTTTCTCAAAAGTAATTTTTCTCTTCTTGGGTAAAAGTCTCATCTTAAATATATATAAATGTACTAGATGCTTCGTTCAGTTGCACGTTTTAACTCAACACTAATTTACATGATTGTACTTTCTCCTTAAAACAAGACATGAGATTCAAGTTTCTAAACTTTTCTTTGTTGGTGCTAAAAAAAACCAAACAATTGATTGTCATAAACATTAGATGGTGTTTTTGTTGAGTTTTGGCGTAAAATATGAAAAAAAGTGGTTATCTCACCTTTGAAAATTCAAGAAAATTATCAAAGAATTCCAAACACTATAAAAGAAGTTTATATCATCTCTTTTAAATTATTTTAATTTGAAACATTTTAAGTTTGATATATTAACTCATTTGTGTGAGAGATGATGCTTTTAAAGAGTTTTTTTTGACATAGAAGAATGTTTTCTAGTTTGTTGGTTTTTTCTTCATTTGGAGTTTTTCCATGTTAATAAATTATTGCGTTACTATTTTTTTTTTTTTGCTTTCTTTTAATTTTGTGCCTTTTCTTTTTGCTTATTCATGCGATAGAAAAATAATTTTATTAAAATATAGCTAATGTTTTTTTATACGGTTTCATCTATCAACTTGAGTTAGGTTGAGTTGGTTAAAATAATCAACTTACTCGTACTTCACAACGTAGTCTTAAATAAACTTAATGTTTACTTTTGAAGTTATACATATGTATTGAAAAGTTCCATTTACATCCTTAGTTCTCTCTCCTCCATCATTTATAACAACTTCACGAAAGAAATTATTAATATTGAAAAAACTAGTAAGAATTATTTTAAACAAACTTATCCAATTTTCAATTTTCACAAAGAATTTATTTCAAATTATCAAATTTAAATCAAAATATAAGATGATTTTTTTTTTTAATTTCATTCCATTTGAGGCAATTAAATTTAGACATAATCAATTTTTTTTATTAAATAAAATTTCACATAGTCTATTTTAGAATTCTATTCCAAATCTAAATAAAAACATGGGAAGAATGTAACATTTGGATATATACCAAACTCTACTCCAACTATGTTTTAACAAAAATGTAAAATTTAAATTTTCAAGAACTATGGTTGATCTTTATTCAAATCTTTTTTGCTATATTCACATACAAATTCGAGTCAAATAAAAAATATAGAAAAATCTGAAATTAAATTGGTTAATATTAAAATTACTAGGGATATGTGTATGTACATCTCTACATACCTACATAGTAGGTAGATATGAGAGATTGTATAATAAGTTTAGTATTCTTGTGATACATTGTTACATTAGTTAATTATTTAATCACTTAAAATAAAAGAATATTGTATATTAAACATTAATTAAATTATTTAATTTAATTAATAAAAGTAATTAAAGAAATACAAATTAATTAGAATATTAGTAATTAATAATAACATTTTATATTAAATAGTTGAGCTAACACCTTCTTATATCATCTCCCAATAAGATATATCATCAAACACAAAGGAAATACAATTTCAATTGTATGTAGTTTTAATAGCTAATAATTACATCTAATATTAAAAAGTGAAATGAAACATATATTAAATATTTGTGTGAAATTTCAAGAAAAACAAACCAACTTAAGTGAAAAAAATGATGAAGAAGATTATTTAGAAAAAAAAAACAAAGAAAATAAAAATAAAATAATTTGAAAAAGAGTTGTCAAGTCAACATCTTTATTTAAAGATGTGGACCAAATACTGCAGCAAATGAAGTAAATGGAGGGAACATTATTATTCATGTGAAGGGTTATTGCAAACTTAACAACTACCAAATTCACATAATAAAAATATTGGCTCTTCATTTCAGCCCTTATCTTACTGTCCAAACATATAAAAAGGACATGGATTTGTGTGAATGATTCTCTGTTTCTCTCTTTTCCTTTTTCAACCTTTTCATTATTAATTATATCATCAACACACCACAACACTTTTGCATGAATTTACACACACCTAATTCTTCCTAAATTATTCTTTCCTCACTAACAAATAGGGTTAAGTATTCTTTTCTCTCATTCAAAAAATTTGTATGGATATAAACACCTTTTTCTAATATCCAATAATGTTTGCAATTTTCATGTTCAAATAATAATGAGTCGCGATGCATAACAATTTAATATAATTTACATCATACATTACATTAATTACTTAATTTGTTTTTATAAAGTTAGGTTTATATAGCATGTTTAGTGTAACACGTGTTTAGGATGTTAAATATTGTTGAAAAATATGACCAAAATCCTATATCGATTAGACAAAGGATATATCGGTGAGGCCATTTATGATAAATTGTAGGGTAAAGTTTTAAAACTTTGTGAGTTAATTTAAAAAGAAGTGACAAGTTTTTTTTTTAAAAAAATAAAATAAATTGCAATGTTTTACAAAGGGAATGGATGATACATGTGTAACCTGATTGTCCTATCAGAAAATGATAAGTGTTTAAAGTAATTTTTAAAATATACAGTCAGAATTTGAAACAAATTTATAATGATAGGATTCTAAATTTTAAGCAATTAACTTTGTTATCTAATATGATTTTGACAAAAATGTAAGATATAATAACATAAATTGTAAAAGTATTTAAATTAGATGTATTTCAAACCAATCTTTTTCATAAATTCAATATATTGATCTTATTTACTTTTTAAATTTTAAATTTAAAATTTCTACTATAATTAATCAGATAATTAGATTGACGTTAAATGATACATGAGTGAGTTTGATAAACCATATATCCCTATAACAAATGTAGTATTTCTTTATATATACATATACATATTGTATATACATACAAACAATAAGAATAGAAGATTTTAATCATTATAGTACTACTTTATAGTCAAATATACTTATGTCAATTGCGATAAGTTATCATTTTGATAAAAAATATCGTGACTCGTGAGTCTCTGACATTAGTGTCACCCTTGGAGGTACTAATTAAAATAGATATGTTTATCATTTCATATGTTTTCGATGCCCTAAATCTATTTTTAGCGAGATTTTGAATTGATTTTAATTGAAATTGTGATATGGAAAACAAATAAATAGTTAAGTATTTTAAATTTTTGCACTGACGTATTTTTAATTTTCATTCACATATATTTTGAGCTACCTCTGTTTTTTTTTTGGAGTTCTTAGGATTGAGTGATTTTTAGTAATGGTTTATTTTCATACTAATTAAAAGAAATACTTTAATTTCACTTTTTTTTCCTCGTTTTTCTAATATAAGATAACATTGTAATTTTAATCAATTTTTTTAATAAAAAAATGTAGTAATATTTTTTTTTGTTTTCTAAACTTAATATGAATTATCAAATTTAACGTGGACTTTGATCTAAAATAATTTTAACTAATATTATGAGGATAAACTCTGAAAATTGTGATACCTTCTGATCTTACACATGTTTTAAAAACAATATAAGAAAATATATAAATAAAACAAAAAATTCAGCTTACTCTGTTATAAGTTTTCAAAACAAATTAGTTATTAATGATAATGCTTATAAACAATAATTCAGCTTGAGATCTTTTTTGCCAATTAGAGCGAAAAAATTGAATCTCTGACTTTTGAAATTGATAGGACGAATAGAATTGTTGAGTTATATGCTCCTTTTGATCGTTTTACATATTGATTTTCCTTGTTTTGTTATATACTTTTTATGGAGATGAATATTAATTTTGTTATTGACTGTTTGATTTTAACGTAGTAAGGATGATGAGAGTAGAAATATCAGGTGTTCCTAACTCATGTATCTTTTTTTTGAATAATAATAATAATAATAATAATAATAATAATAATAATAATAATAATAATAATAATAATAATAATAATAATAATAATGTTTCACTACTTTTCATAAGGAAAAAATAACATGTCAGTTCATTCATAATTTTTTTTTTAAAATTAATGGATAGACAATGGCATCAACGAGTAAAATGATTAAAAGTGTATTAAATTTTAAAATTTAACGCACCAACTTGAAACAAAAAATTAATTAAATATCAAGGATAAAATTACAACATTTTGAAATCTAAAAACTAAAAGCAAACCACCTTTAAATACTAAATGTGCGAAACATTTTCAAATCTATGGACGAAATGAAATCAAGACCTAAAATGTTGGAATAAAAAAGAAAAGTATTTTTCCAACCATATATAACAATTTATTGAACACATAGTAATATTAAATGATAATCTTGTAGAGAGAGGTTCTAAAATCTAGAAGAGACACTTTTAGAATGTGGAGATTATATATTATTAGAGAAAACTCAGAAGAAACAAAAGAAAATGAATTTGCAATTTAGCTATGTAAATAATTCCATTCATATCATGTTTCATGTATTAATGATTAGTCACTGTTCATATTGATTCTTATATTAGATTTGAAAATGACTTTGGTTGATCATTCCAACCATATTTTGAAAAATATAAAAATCTCAATAGATGTGGCTGATAAATTAAATGAAAGTTGTAAACATTTCAACATCCAAATTTGATTTTTTAGTAATTCTCACACATGTTGATCATTCCAAACCACTGATTGTGATGTATCTTTTGGATGGTGAAGATAATGTTTTTATTCCATCAATGATTTTTTTTTTCTTTTTTTGTTTTTCCTATAATTTTATTTTAGTAGTTCATTGACAACTATTGCTTACAATTTCTTTAACTAACTGAAAATTTAATTTTAAATAACAAAAACTCTAAATTTATTTACAAATATATCAAGGTTGGCATGATCTCTCACCCCTTTCATTTTTAGAAAATGTGCTTAAAAGTTATAAGAATAGGTGAAAGAAAATAGAGTATTAAGAAAATAACAAGGGGGAATGGAGAAGGGACCAGATGTTGTGACATACTTAAGAGAGTAAGTCCCCACAGGCACATTGTTAGTGCATCATCTGAAAAGATGCTGATGGGTTCTTGTGGTCCTAAAATTGCTTCACTATACTTTTGGACAATAACAATCATGTCTCACTACCAATATATAACCTATCAATTTCCTAAACCTACTAACCTTTCTATTAATTAATCTCTTTTTCTTTTTTCCTTCTATATATATATATATATATAACAACAAAACAACAAAACATTCTTATTATATCAATTTACTCCATTACTTTTTAACTAAATTTATCCTAATTTATGACTATTTAATTTAGTCAATACTTTCAAGAATCTTCCATGTCCATTTGAATTACTATTGAAAAAGAACCATGCTTATAATAATATGGAATCATTTTACATCATTCTTATCGATATTCTTGTCACATCACTGCCAAATAAATTAGTGTGAAAAATGATTTTTAGCTCCTTTCAATTGTTACAATTTCATTTTTAAATATTAGTCTTTTTAATTTCAACTCATCTTGAAAAAAAATATCCAAATATGTTTGAAGCTTTTTTTTTTGTTTGTTTCTATAGATAGTGATTTTTAAAGGTAAAATACAAATTCATACTAGTAGTCTATAAATATTTTAAAATAATACTTCTATTTTTAAAAAATTAACAAAATATTTACGATGTATAACAAATTCTATTATTGATAGTCATTGATATGCTACAGTCATAGAAAACTATCATTGATAGAATCTCAAATTCTTCTGTAGCTTGTAAATATTTTAATTTATTTTGTTATTTTTGGAAATGTTCCATAATCAAAATAATTATTTAAACTTTTTTTATTTTTTATTTTTGGAATTCTAATTGTAAAAATGATTTTAATTTTAGTTTATTGATTGCGGTTGAAAAGAAAAGCAATGTGTATATGATAACTTTTCCCCCTTAATTCTCCTCTTGGATAATTCTTTTTAAATTCTAACCAAAATTTTAAAACAAAAATAAATTGATGAATGGTAGATAGAAAAAAAATGGAACTATTAACCAAGGTTAATATAGCAAAAGAAAGTATTTGAAAATAAACATTTTCTTTTATTTTAACTTAATTTTGAAATTGGACAAATGATTAAAGATCATTAAAAATGTTTTCCCAACAAGAAGGACATTAATATACTGACAGAGAACAACATTTTAAAAATAATAATGCAAATAAATTCTTGGAAAACAAATACAATATAATTATTTTTCAAAAATTTTACTTTTATCTAAATTCTTTAGGTAAACGTTATTTAAAATACATCTAAATCGTTATTTTAATTGATTGTCAAACACTTTAATTTTCTACCAATAACTTATTTATTAAGTTAAACACTTGAAATGTATTCTAAATATATCCTTTTATTTAAACAGAATAAGGTCATGTAATCTTTTTTTTATAAGTTTTAGAAAAACATTTTGCGTACTTTATTTTGTTAGAAGAAAAATAATATTTTTAATTAATCAATTTTAATTAAAATTAATTTCGAATAACTAAAGTTTAGTTTGTGATTTACGTAACTTTCAAAATGTTATTATTGTCAACTCTCTGCTTTGGGAGAATGTGGCGGTGAAAAGAAGTAAAATAGTATTCGATACATTTTAAGTTTAAATTAGGAAAAATTAATTACAATGTTTGATAAATTAATACTAAACTGATGTGGCCTAGTTATACGAAGGAAGAAACTTATTGTTTCAATTATTTTCATATTGATAATTAATTTATAATTTATTATAAAAAATTATTTAAAAATTTATATGATTTCAGTTTCAATAATTATGCATAACCTAAATGAATTATATGATAATAAAAAAATTGAATCTAAATCTAAAAGGATAGTACTCAGTTGAAATTTTAGTGATTTTAACATGTCATTAACCAAATACGAGAGGCCATTAAGAGTTTTCCTCTGTAACTTTTACGAACATTTCAAATAAAACCTAAATTTAATTAAGATTTATTGAAAACTACTAATCTCAAATAATAATAATAATAATAATAATAATAATAATAATAATAATAATAATAATAATAAAGCGTACTTTTTAAACCATTGTTATCAAATGTGGTCTTTTAATTTTGTTAGAAATAATCAGATTCAAATCAAATCAACATAATTATTAAAAAGAAACAAAGCTTAAATGATATTTAGTATGCGTTAGTAGCTAAAGTCCCACTGTATATTTATTTTAATTACCTAAGAAAAAAAAAATACAAAGGGTTAGATATTGATATTTCCATCTCAACCTTCTCACCATCACATATATACATCAACGGATTTAGTATAAGTCTAGCTCTCTTTTTTATATAATATGTATAAAGAAAACTATTTAATATTTGTAGGTAGCTTAATGATTGTCTGCCACTAACTATATAT
>JBBPDI010000020.1:25802378-25814331 GCA_037974545.1 Cucumis variabilis
AACCCACCCTACTGGGTGAAAGAAGGCCAAACCTAAATAAATCCAAGAAACTTTAAGGCTCTATAGAGGAGCCGACGACCAGCATAGGAGAGTATCACAAAATCTGTTGGAGAATGGCAGCAGAGAAAAGTGCAGCTCAACTCTTCCAGTTTTCCATCTAAGGTACACATCACAACGAGGAAAAAAGGACAAGCAAGAGTTCCTTTCTGCATGATACCATGGGTATTCACACTCTCGTACTGAGCTCCAAAACGAAGAGATACTTTTCTTGAGAAACTAAAGTGCCAAATTTCTTTGTACAACTCCATGAGGAGGGAGCTAAATAAAAGACACTTGACACCTTTGAGCAGAAAGTCAATCAGCAAGCTGTGACGCAAGGAGAAGAGAAGGAAACCCATTCCAGAAAAGCATTACGAAGCCAAGGTCCCATAATATAATAGAGTGATGGAATTCCAAGATTCTCTTCTAGCTTTCAGGTGGAGATGCATGTTGTTATTTTACTTTCTTTTTTAAGAAATTTAAGAAGTTCACTGCTATAACAACTTAGACACTAGCATTCAGTAATAGAAAATGAGATAAATAACAAGACTTTTCTAGAAGATATGTGAGAAAGGATAAAAGTGGAGGAATGTAGCTCTTTCCCACTTTAATTCGAAGGATTTATCGATCTTTCCTATTAATTTGCTAATCGCTAGCTGAAAAAAAATTCGGTAATCTTTCCATGCTTGTACACAGGTTTTAATTCTAGTCCTTCCCTTCATCTGTATATGTATTTCAATACAGTAATCCAAATTATGTTATAAAAAAATACAAAAACCACACACCAACATAACATCAACCTTTTTTTAAAACAGAGAACAAGCAAAAACTATTTCCTAGCATACCTCCAAATATAGCTCCAGCACTTGAGCACAATAATAGGGCGGGCACCTGTCAACAAAGAGATAAATGTGGAAGTCATATAAATGGTAGATAGAACAAAACTCAGAATCAAGTAAGCAACTCCAATGACATTTGCAACAATACTAAATGGATTGCATACTTTAATATCAGCTCAAAACAAAGAAAGATCACGATTAAAGGCATACCCCAATTAAAAAAGGAAGCCACTTTGGTCCCTTCACATGACTCTGGAGGTGTGGGATCCCTGTAATCAGAGGAAATGATGAGTAATTGTGTAAACTAAAAGAAATATTATTGAAAGTTTAATAGGATTACCCGTATTATAGGCATGAACTGCACTCAGCAACCCACCAAGACCGGATCCTGCCTGTTTTAAAAGGCAATATAAGAATGATTAAGGGACATGGAAACCAAAATAATTATGACAAAACATCCGAACGTTAAATTTTGAAAGGTAATAAATTGTAAAATGGAGAACCTCACAGCTCAAGGAATAAACCGAAGAAGAATTCCTCAGAATCATACATTACTTGCAATTCCAAGGAAATCCTCATTGGGATTAACTCAAAAGTAAAAGCAAAAAAACCATGAAACTACTTTGGAGTTTGAAACCGAGCCCCCGTTTTGATAACTATTTGATTTTTAGGTTTAAGGTTTTGGGTTTTTTAATTAAGCTGGTTTTCTTACAACTTCCTTTCCATTGTTTTCATTTTTTGCATTTTAAAATTTAAATTCTTAGCCTACCAACAACTAAAACAAGTTTTAAAAACTACTTTTTTTTTTTAGTTTTTAAAACTTGGCATGGTTTTGAAAACACTTCTAAGAAGTAGATAACAACCACATAAGAGTTAACTTTCAAAAGATCAAAAATCAAAAACAACAAACCAAAAACCAAAGGGTTAACAAATAATACCTAATAAAACAGATTGAATTAGCGAACAAATAAAGATTTTCCCAAAAGAAAACCACGAACTTCATTCCTACAATTTGTTAGGTCCCTTAAAAACCATGAATTGAGTTAGATAGAATACTCCAATTGCTAATAGCAAAAACTGAATTGAATTAAACTCCTAAATCATCGATCAACAAACGTTCATGAACTACTCAAGACCAAACCAATTAAACAAACATAACATAGAGTTCAATTATAACTCTACACGATCAAAAAATTATGTGTTCTCAAACCAAAAAAAATCGAAAATCGGAACGATGGCAACTCACCACAGCAGTAACACCGTGGAGAACAGGATTGATGGCCCATTCACTTTTATCCTGAATCAAAACACAGTAAAACTCAAACATGAATCCTAAAACTAAAAAGCGTAAGTAGTAGAAGGTGATTAATAGAAGAAGAAGAAGAGACAAATACAGGGTCGGGTTTAAGAAGAGAAAAACAGCGAGGGCAACGAGGCGATCCGAGCCCTGGATTCATAGTGGGTTCATGGTAGAGATTGCCTCTTCTTAGCTTCTGTTCGTAAACTTCTCTAGTACCCATGTCTAGACTGAAGATCTTTGTTCGGCAACGAATTCGCGGGTTCCGTCTTCAGTTTGCAGTTCTGACGAGAAACCGGAAATTGAGTTAAAGCCAACGACGACGGAAGATCCGGGGGTATAATTGACAATTCATTTTCAGAGGGTTTTTAACCTAAAAAAAAAGATTTAATCACAAATTTTTAATTCAAATATTAACGTTATATATTAAAAGTTTGTTATAAACTGTTTGGAATCTCTTTAAGCATGGTTTGAAATGAATTAGTAACAAAATATTTTTCAATAATACATTTACTTTTAAACACTTTTTTGAAACTGAGTTTAAAATTTAAACACTTAAAATATATTTAATGTTTAATTTTGCCAAAAAACTATTTTAAAAAAAATGGTATGCATTTTCAAAAATTAATTTATAAAACAATCTATTTTGGAGAAATCTTTAAAAACCAAATTCACATATAAACACTTATAAAAAAGTCTAACCAAGTGTTTATATTTTAAACTCATTTCCAAAAAAGTGTTTGAAAGGAAATGTATTATTAAAAAACATTTGTTCTTAATTCAATTCAAACGGACCCTTAATGTTTGGTTAGACTCTTTTATAAATGTTTATATGTGAATTTGGTTTTTAAAGATTTCTTCGAAATAGATTATTTATAAATGAATTTTTAAAAAATATATTATTTTAATTTGCCAAACAGTACCATTATTTTCAAAATAGTTTTTGGCACAATTAAACACTTTAAAATCTCAACCAAACACACTCTAAAGTCTCCATCGCTTCAAAATTGTGGTTTTTCTAGTGTGAATCTACCTTGAAGAGGTTCAAAAAAATATATGTTTTTTCAAATTTTTCAAGAGTTTAACTCAATTGCCCTGTGTGGATTGGAGATCTAAGAGATTTTGTGTTCTATTCCTTCGATGCAATTTGTATTAAAAAAAAAACAGTATATTTCTAAAGTTATCATTTCAACCCATCATTAACTTATTAATATCCTTAATAAATAGTTGAGTAGAGATTAAGCACTTGAAATGTAAGCATTTGAGATACGTATAATTTACATCTAAATCTACTAAATTGGTTAATATGCAATCTAAGAAGGATAAATAAATTATTTCTCTGATGCCTTTCATTATTATGAAAATTAAAACATAAAATTGTTTTTAACAGTTCCGATGTATTAGTTGGGAAAGGTGGCATAAGATTTTTTAAATGTAAAACTTGATTTTATTTATTATTTAGAAAAAAAAATCGATAAAGACATATATCTTAGCTTTAAACCACGTTTCCTCTTTGTTTGCTTCTTGAATTTCAACATCACAATATTTCTATCGATATTTTAACTTTTTTACAAGTTTAATATTGACATAAAAAATGAATTGATATTCTAATGTCATAGAAACATTAGTAAAACAAACAAAAATAATTTACAAAATATCATTTAGGTATATATTATATAAATAATTACATGTTAACTTGTTTAAAATTCTAATAATATTTATTAACTATTTTAGGTCTTTTTTGTAATCATTTTTAAAAAAAATGCTCCACCTCTAAATTCTTTGATTTTTTTCATAATTTCTACTAATATTTGTTTTTATATTTTGAAAACTAATTTTTTTATATAAAAAAATGTAGTTTTAAAATGATTTTTTCCAACTCTCTTTTTTCATTGAAAATTAAAATCATGTTGTGCAAAAAGAGAAATAAGTTTAATTTTTAAAGTTACTAAGTAGAATTAGAAATATCTTTTTTTCAAAAAGAAGTCTATAATTTTCATTTAGAAATATTCATCCACATGCACATTTCCTTAAAGCTAAGGTTTTTTCATCAAAATCCAATGTAAATTCAATAAAAATAAATAAACAAAAGAAAATTCCAAATAAGAATGGCATTTTATTTCTTGAAGAAAATCAAACGTTTTAACAAAGATTAAGAAGTTTCCAAGTCAATGTCTTTCTTGTCTGCTTCTCTAATGATGAAATAGTGATAAATAACGCAAGGCCTTTAAAGTGGGAGTGAAAATAAAAACACTAACTGAAGATTATAAAATCACAAGTAATTAATTATAAGGAAAGTTTAGTCCAATTAACGTGTAAGTTTAAGTATTAGAAGTTAAAATCTAACTTTTGCTTGTTATTTTTTGTTTATATTATTTTTATGTTTTCACTTTGTATCAACTAAATGTTATTGTTTTTTTTCTCTAACTCTCGCTTTTGCTTTTTCACTATCGCTGCTTTAGAATAGTAAAAACAAAAATTCAAAAGTGAGAGCAAATAACAAATAGCTAGAGTAAATACCAATAACTAATCATTGTAAAGAGAAAAAATACAAATCCAAATGAGAAATTGAACGAAGGGCAAGAAATGAGAACCAAGTAGTGAGAGTGTGACTTATCTCTATGCATTCCACTGTCATTATACAAAAGAAAGATGTAAGAAATTTACCACATGAAAATAGCTGATATCCAAAAGATTACATGAAGGCTAAGATACACCTAAGTATTTTTCTTTTGCAAATTCACTCAAAATATTAAAAATATTTACAAAATACAACAAAATTTATTTTTAACTCTCTACAAAAAAAATTGTTATATTTTGATGAAATAATTAAATATATATATATATATATAAAAATTTAACAAACTAATGTGTAAATATTTTATTAAAGGTTTTATTATTTTACAATTTCTCGTATAAAAATTACAACTACTACAATAATTTGGAGTCATTTTTTCAATTATCACTAGAAAATGTAAATATGTTGTTTTCCTTTAGAAGTCCAACCACAAAGGACCCATCCACCAACGCCAATACCTTTTACTTTTCTTCTCCCCATTGATATCAAACACAATCCATATAATTAATGGAATTCCACCCTTTAAAATACTTTAATTCCTCCATTTCCTTCCATGGCTCCAATTCTCATCCCCAAACCCTCCACCGCCGTCGCAGCTGCCACTTTTTTTTCTCTCTTCCTCACATCCCTCATCGCCGCACCGGACACCGTCCTGTCACCAGAAAATCTCGGCATTCGGCGGAGGGAGAAACTGACTCATCTCCACTTTTACTTCCACGACATCGTCAGCGGCCGGAACCCTACGTTGCTGTTTGTCGTTCCACCGCCGTCGTTCAATGCCTCACGGACTCTGTTTGGAGCGGTGGTGATGACGGATGATCCGCTGACTGAACGCCCGGAAATTGGGTCGAAATTGCTGGGAAAAGCTCAAGGATTTTACGCGGCGGCGTCGCAAACGGAATTTGGGCTCTTAATGGTAATGAATTTCGCGTTTGTGGAAGGGAAATATAATGGGAGTTATTTGAGCATCTTGGGGCGGAATACGATTATGTCCGCCGTAAGAGAGATACCGGTGGTCGGAGGCGGCGGGCTTTTCCGATTTGCTCGTGGGTATGCTCTGGCGAAGACTCATGCCCTGAATTTCAGCTCCGGCGATGCCGTTGTGGAGTATAACGTCTAAGTCTTTCACTACTAAACAAAGGATTTTTCTGCTTCTTTTTTTTTTTTTTTTTTTTTTTTTTAAGAAAAGGTACTTGGGAATTTTTCTTTTTGATCTCTTTTTCTTTTATAAAGTTTATGTGGTGACCATATATTAAAGTGAACCTTAGGCTTAAATTCAAAATATTGTTTGAGGTGGTTCACAAAATTTAAATTAAATTGTAGAATTAACTTTTTTCTTTTATCGAAAACTAAATCGTACTTTAACGGTTATAAATATGATATCGTTCCGATCATCATTATTTATTGACCATGATTGAAAAAATAAAATTGTATGGAGCAACAATCTCTTGTAACTAATGGAATATAAGGAATGTTATTGAGCCATTAGGAACATGTGTGGATACAACACAACGAAAATCACAACAAAAAGAATAAATATCATGAATAATGATCATACTATTTCTATTTAGTATTGTCACCATAAAGTTCAAGACGTACATTTCTAATCTCATCTAAGACAACAAGTGTTTAAATAAAAAAAAAATAGAATGTTCTCTTTAATAATCACCCAAATACCTGACTTGGTATTAGGTAGAAACCAAGGCGCACCATACATCACTAATTAGTATACCCATCAACATTTCCTTTCAAGCTCTCATGTGCAAAATCATGAATATTCAATCATGTTTTTTTAACTACGTGAATGAGTTTGTTCAAAGCTAAATTACTTTGACGAAACTCCAATGCATACATTTAAAAATCCAAAAATCCTTCAATATTTCTAGCCAATTTTATCACATAAAATGTTTAATCTTCTTTGGAATATGCGACATACAAAGACAGCTCCTGAAGATTGAAATTAGCCAACATATTCAAAAGAGAGTCAATAACTCAAGCCAATCATAATTTTAAATGGAAAAATCCCAAATTTTTGTGCTATTAACTTAAATGGTAGAAATCACGTGACATTTATAAATCACATAACTTAAAGGACAATCAATCTTCTACATGTCAATCCCCTTAATGGTTATGAATTTTGTGATACTACGGTCACCATAAAACGTGTCGACAATTTAAAGGTCGATAGACAAAGAAATCAAAGATCAATGGTTAATTAATAATTTTATATCTATTTTTCATAGCATTTGTGTTGTTTATTCATAATAATTTAAGGGTGCAAACCATATTCTTTTTTTATTCTTTTTAATTGTAATATATCAAAATTAACATTTCAATTGTATATTTGAGAGATTTTAGAAGTAATTGCTCTTAAAGAACTAGCTTGAATTCAAATCTCTATCTCAATAACTAAAATGTTATTAAATTTCATACTAAAAAAATAAAATAACACTTAAAAATTGGTAGGTTTTATATTTTCAGATGTATCTTGATAGTAGAGTGAGAAATGAACCTAATTTATAAACCATGAATAAAACAATTTAAAATTCCATATACATATTAAGGTTCTCTCAATTATAATTAATTAAGAACATCTGTAACATTTTACAATTACAATTAGATAAAATCTACAACATACAATTAGATAAAATCTACAACATGTAACTTATTATAACGGTCAAAGTATGTCAAAAGTTACCAACCTCTTCGTTAATTTTTATACACCAATAACAATACTTGAAAACATAAACCAAACAATAAGCAACCAAAATACAATTGATTGACATATCAAATAAATTCCAATCAAATTTCTGTGATAAAATTAACTAATGTTTGTAAACATTTAATCTAGACTCTAATTTGACCTAATTCCTCATCAAAACATATTGTGAAGTGTAAGCAAGTTTGAAAATTAAAATTAGTTTCAAAAACTATTGTTTTCGAAATTGAATGAAATTAAGAATTGAAAACTTGAAAGGTTAGTCAGATTAAGAAATATGAATAAGAAACAAGAACATCAAGCAGAGCTAATAAGACCACACTGCTTTGTGCTAATAGCCAAAACAACTGAGAGACAATTCAATTCCACAAGTTTGGTATCCAAAATTTAGAAGCAAAATGAGAAAATTGTAATATTCAAACAGTTCAAAGATCAAACAAAAATAAAAGTTTAAATCGGAGAAAGTTCTAATAACCACCCTTGAGATCATTAACCACATCATATGGAATGGGAGTCACAGTCTCCATCAAAGCACCTTCAACCATGAACCCTAGTTTGGGGCCTTCCGGTTGCCTCTTAGTGCAGATGACTGAGCCTTTGGCCTTGGCTTCGGCCTTCAGCTCGTCATTCTTCACCTTCCTCAATCGAAATTCTTCGGTGCATCGAGAAGGCTGCACATGCTCGACTCGGACATGAATTCTCTTTTTAATAATTCTGTTTACGACCTGCAAAATCCATTCTGAACATCACAAAGGAGTCTATTTTGATTGGATCTCAACATTATTCAGCTGGGTGGATAATCATAAAAGTGACCATGTATATAATCCTAAGTCGAACAACCAAATCATTTGATGAACACCATCATTAAGCAGAAACCACTCAAAAAATCACTATCCCAAACACGTATGAAACAATTTCAAGTAACATCAATTAGCAAAAAAAAAAATACCGCCTTAACACTCATCTACCAACACAATTTCACACAATTTCAGAAACAAGCAGTTGCTACAGAAATAACACAATCTATTACCCTAAATCACCATATTCAAACACATTCCAAATCTTACACAAGAATCGAACATCGGAAGCAAAAAAGGTAACGAACCTGCTTGTTGATCTCGACACCGATGGCGCGCTTCGTAACATTCCATACGCGACCTGTGCGACCATGGTAAAATTTATGAGGCATACCTTTGTGGACGGCGCCGTTCACCTTGATATCGACATAGTCGCCAATTTTGTAGGTCCTCAAGTAGGTAGTCAAAGCAATATAACCCTTCTTCCTGAAAGGTCTGGCGAAAAGGTCTCTGGTACGGGATCGAAGTCCGTGGCCGGCCGGCATGATTGTAGCAGGATGAAGGTTTCTCTCACACTCTCTCACAAAATAGAAGAAACCCTAAATTTTTGGTTTTTATATAGTGACAATCTTTTTTTTTTTTTCTTTAATGGGCCGCCTGAATTTAACTGGGCTGTGGGGGTGAGAAGTGGATCGGAGTACCAAAAAGAAAGCCCGTTGTTTTATTAAAAGAAAATGTGAAATTGGAATGGATAGCAATCTTAATAATTATTATTAGGTATGTAACAATATTTTTAAAAAAAATTATATATATATATATATATATTAAAATCTATTAATGGTAGACTTTTATATAGATTTTATCAGTAATAGATCAATGTCGATTGCATGGTTTATTCGATATTTGTTACATGGTTTAACTACTATTATTGATAAGATTCAACATATTTTGTTATATTTGTAAAACAAGTTTAAAACAGTGTAGAAATAGTATTTATAATATATTTTTAAATATTTTATTTAAAAATTAAGTTATTTTGAAAAAAAATATTTAGCAACAGCTCAAAATTAATTTTTTAAATATATTTTAAACATTTTTTCAAAATAAATAAATATAAGTTTTTTAAAAAGCACATTTTTTTCTTCGCCCTAAATTTAGAATGTTAAATTTCATCATTGAAATATAATTTTAGTTTTTATTTGTTTGCCTCTAAATTTTACCCATGCACTCATGAGTATTTCGAAGATGATCTCGTTCTTGTATTTGAGTTAGAACTTTTCATTTGAGAAATAGAAAACAAGTACAATGTGAATTAAATTTACTTCAATTTTAATAGTAGTAGGAAAATAGCAAACACTAATTTAATTCATTTAAACTCTTTGACAACTGCAAAGGTGAGTATTTAGCTGCTTCATTTTTCGTTAATAAAAAAAAGAGTATCAGTGAAAAGACAATTTAGATATATGTGAATCAAGTGAAAATTAAACTCGTAAATTATGATAAAAATGTATTAAATGAGTAGATGTGAACTCATCATAAATTATCGTATCATTTCTCAAGTTGATAAGTAAAATTACAAATGATTAAATTTGAAATCATTAGAAACTAACATGTTTCTCAAAATTAAAAGCAAAAAATTGCACAACCTAGTGTTTCATTAGTTGGTTTACATTCAATTAAAAGCGAGCAGTTAGGCTTAATTCGACCAACTATCAACCAAACTCAAAAATCTATTTTGGTCAAATGATCAAGTTCATAGACCAACTAAGTTTGAAACCACACGACCGTGTAAATTTTTTTTACAAATATATGAGTTCCTTACGATCTAGAGTTAGAGTCAAGTATTAGAGAGTAAATTCTACATAAATTCGAGTTTAACTTCAAGAAACATGGTTCTTTGTGTGAACAAAGTGTAACGTTTTAAAACTTACGATAAAATATAATATAAACATCAAACCTATAAACCAAAATAGAACTTAAATAACATTTAATTGGTACCAACAACACCATTTAGTTTATTTGGCCAATATAACTTGGTATTCGATATTAATATTTGGTGTTGTGTGGTAGATATGCAATTCAATGCTAAGTCAATATTAATTAATTTTGTACTTGATATCACTACCTCGATCTTACTAGTAATAGACATGGACATGAACTCACCAAACAAACATTAGTCACATGCTTTTGCTAGAGATAAGAAACTCAAATCTTCTTACTCCCTAACTTACTCAACTAGTTCATAGTACATGACCTTAAAAAAATGTAGAGATGAAATAACATTTTCTCATCCTAAACAGTAAATTAACTACATCAGTTTCAAAATATTGTTGTATTTGTAACTAACATTGTTAAAATTGGACAAATTATTGTTGGTATAAACTCTCACGACAAAGTGAATATACACAAATTTCTATCCTTTTTATATTTGATAATTAGACAACCATTTCTCAAAGCAACGACTATCGACTAAATATTATAAATTACGCACGAACAAACTCTTCTACATTTAATTATTTATAGAGTCACTTTGTGATCAAATTATTGTTGATTTGGTATATGTTGGACAACTTTCACAAACATGACAATGATATTAATTGAATATCTCAAAAGTTTGAATTGTTTTGCATGTAGTGATATTACTTTTATTTTATATATATATATATATATATATATATATATACACGTATATGTATACATGTGCCCTAATACGTGCTAAAATTAAAGTTGGTTGGAAGAGTAAAACCAAATATTTAAAGTAAGAAATCGAAACACATCTAAAGAATAAACGTGAATTTTATCTTTAAAATCTCATAAAAACATAAAATAAGTACGGGTATAATTTTGAAAAAAACAAATATCAAAAGTAAAGTTTGAAATCAATAAAGCAATGCATCTAAAGAAAGTTTGAACTATGCGTAGTTAATTGTATTCACCTATCCATATTTCCACAAATCAGGTTGAGAGAATTTGTTGGATTCGAGTTGGTCACCTGACCACCCAAATGACTGGTAAAGTCTTATTTGATTCATGTTATTTTTTAGTATATTTTTTTTATTGACTTAAAATCCTTAAATTTATTCATATAATAACTAAAATTTTGATAGAAGCCGAAGATATTTATTATAAACTTAAAAAAGCATCATAAAACATAGTTTTAATACTTATCTGTTATAATTATATATATTTAAATAATATTACAAATTCAAGTTAAGTTGAATTAATCTAGAATCTATAATGAGCCCAATCCAACGTTACAATTACAGTTCAATTTTGGTAGAAAGAAACTTTTTACTAGTCACAAAATAGTCTAAAAGAAAAGGAATTAGCATAATACCCAAAACGTCACATAATAATATATGATATAGCAAAGAAAGGATGAATAAAATAGAAAGAAAGAAAGAAAGAAAGAAGAAGAAGAAGTCGTAGTATATAAACCCCCTAACAATCCCTCCCTTTCTTCACGCCCCTCCTCTCCCCAGCTCTCTCTTCTCTCTAAAAGAAAAGGCATTAAAATCGCAACAAACACATCAACAAAAAACTTCAATTCCACTCACTTCTTCTTCTTCTTCTCTAAAACCCTAATCATACATCCCATTCTTCCTCCCTTTTTCTCCAAATCTTCTCTTCAAATTCCCGATTCCATTTCCATACTTCCTCCTCTCAAGATCCGCACCTGCTTCT
>JBBPDI010000020.1:25925814-25947123 GCA_037974545.1 Cucumis variabilis
CTAAAACTCAACTTTTTCAAAATCAATCCTATTTTTCTTTTTCAATCCAATTTTTAGACTATTTTTGGCAATTTCCCTTTACCACTTCCTAAGACGTTCAGATCCTCTTCCTCAATTCGATCCTCTCCTAAAGAAAAGTATACGATTCCCTCCCAAATGCTCCTTTTTGTTTCTTTCAGACGTTCGGTGAGATCTCTTCCTCAATTCGATCCTCTTCTCTTTTCCTCAATTCAATCCTTTCTTCAATTTTGTTTTCTTTTGATTCTGTCAATTTCAAATCCTTTAATAAGTTTTTCCATGGTCTCAAACGCTCTATCTTCAGACTATTCCCTCAATTTTCCTTCTACATTTCTAGATTTAAGACTGAGAAAGACAATGAGAAGGATGATTGAGACATTGATTCGAAGGTAGAGGAAGATGGTTTTGGGGATTTTTGCATTGACACTGCTATTGTAACTCTAGAGGTTAGGGCTATGGAACAAGCTTGGTTCCCTTCAACTTCTCTCAAATCCAAACACCAACCTTTACAATCTGAAGATCCTCTACATCAATTCGCTGAGGCTGACATTTTCTGCCATCGACAACAAAGTGTTATATTTGTGTCATTGTCTTCATCAAATGCAGTATTCTGGATTTCATATAAAATAGAGAATACTTTCTTCACGACTACCATCTTCTCGTGACATGATGATGTGACTGGCACTATGAAGCGACTCATTCACTTTGTTAAAGTTGCAGTCTCCATTGAGCATGGCAGAAGTCGTTGCTCCATGTTCTTTGCCTTCATCTTCTCATGATATTGTCGGAGTGGCTCCAAAGACTGGGAAATCAATTTTAATTCGAAGAAAAACCCCATCAGAACTACTAAATGATTTAGCCATTGCATAGTGGGTCATATTTTTATCTCCCCTAGATTTTCCCTGCATGTAGTAATCTATAAAAGTGTAGAACTGTAGTAATCCATGGGAATTTAAATTATGATGGTTTCCCCTCCATATTGTCTTTGGCATTTGTCCTTGCCTTTTCTGTTGTTTAAAACTGGTTAATTGGCATGCTGTTGTTTTGGGAGAAATAGGTAACTTAAATAATTTTTAGATCTCAAGTGTCTTGCTCTCTGTGATATTAAGATTATTATAAAATTTCATGCCAAGTAAAGGCAGAGTTTCAAGGTGACTGAAGTGGACGAAGATGGTACATTAAGTAATTAAAGATATGTTTCTGTATTATGAAGCTTCTCTTTTGGCATTTGCTACATTTTCTCATTACTCATTTCAAATGGGATGAGACTTTTGTATTTTTTGCCAATGATGTTTAGCTCACACCAAAAGACTTTCGTTGCGAACGTGGTTAGGTTGAAGCAACATTTCTAAATCTAGTGTATGTATGCTCAAAATTTTGCAGGTAGGGCAATTAAAGAGATTGAATGATTTGATTCTTTTGGACGAATCTCCTTCCACTACTTTTGCTTCTAACAAGTGAGCTTACTCGTTTCTTTTATTTATATGATTGTAATTATGATTCCCTTAGGGTTCTTATTTTTATATGTTTAAACTATGCTTTGGGCAATGGGTTCAAGAAGCCAGGGCTACCCAGAAATCCTAGATACATTGATATGCGCATGAATGAGGTATTTCAAGTAAAAAAATCTAGGCTTAGGATCTTATTCGGGAAAGATAATCCTAAGGTTAGTGCACATCACTTGAAGATTTGAATGAATGCATTGATATTAGATGTATTGAAGTAATTGTATTTAGTTTCATATCATTTGCTTTATAACTCTACTTTTATGTCTTTTTATTTACTTCAATGATTTGTACTTTCTAATTGCTTCTTCTATAGCAGTTGGTTACATAATTCTATTTAATTGCAATAAGGGAAATTCTATTGCTCCTGCTGATGGATAAGACTGTTAAACCTTCTCCCATAGTTAAGAGCAGTAGCCAAAGTTTATTTTGAAGTGTCACAAAGCTCTTATATGGTGGTGACAAATTGATTGGCTTGACATGCATTGATATGGTAGAATTCTTGAGCAATGTTTGATTTTTTTTCCATATCAAACAATTTTTGATGTTTTATTTGCTTTTTTAGGGCAAAGCATTAAAAGAACTTTTTGCTCGTGAAACCACTTCAGTTCCTAGTTTACCATCAAACTCTTCCAAGAGATTCAACAATGCTTCATCAACTTATCCAAGTGACTTATGTGGTCAAATCTGCATACTAGGTCAAAAGGCTATACTTGATTTTACTTTAAAAACTAGCATGCGAGTGGTGTCCTCCTCACTTAGTTGGTGAGTGTTTCAGTGTATCGGAATGTCCTATTTCTTGGCTTGAAATTTTTCTTAAGTGAATGTGTTAGAAAGTGTCATTGTCAGCTAATCAAGTAATTGTTTTTTGTTATTAAGAGAAAACTTCTTAGCTGGGTAATTCAATCAATTCTTTTGAGAAGATGCAGATGTTTCTTTCAAGCATTTTGAATAACCCATAATATTTCATTTGTTATAACCTTGAGTTATGATTAATTTTCTCTACAATTGTTTGACAAATATTGTTGTTTTTAATGAGTATTTATTTATTTGCAAGCTATCCTCATTTGAATTAGTAGTAGGAGTAGGTTCATGTTGGTGACGCCTGCTATGCTGGGAGTTTATTTATTTTTTATATAAATATTTTATATTAAAAGTTATGGTTAGGTGTAGGTAGCATTATTTTGACATGAAATTGACCATCTTCTCAAGTTCGTGAATGTGTTAAGTACATGTATTTTTATTACCAATAAAAAATTAAAAACTAATCGTATTTATTGACTTTCTCATCTTCTCCAAAATATACGATCCACAAGATAATTGTGTCTGCTTCTATGCTCAGTTCTCAATACAAGATGGTTCGCAAGATCAAGTTAGGAACTGTAGTAGAGATCGCCACCAGCTTCTCAAGCCTCTCGCTCTTTAGTTCTCCATTCATAGGTTTATCCTCAATCTACCTTGCCATCTTCTCTTGTTTTAGTTTTGAATTCTTTCGGAACAGGTTGGGATTATTTAAAACATAAGATTCTGATGTCTGTGCGTGTACATACTCATTAGTCTCCTTTGATGCAGTAGAAGTTGAGTTCCTCAACAGACGTCAACAAGCATGGGAGGACTCATTTCAAAGCTATTATATGCTTCAGAATATATTTGTAGAGTATTTTTATGGTAACTACCTTAAGTAACGTTTGTTAAGTTTTCTAGATTATGCTTGTAGTTCATTTAGGTCTTCCTTTTTAAGTTTCTATCGGATGAAATAATATTTCAAGCTGCTAGCTAAAATCATTTTACTTAAAGTTGGTTTTAAGATATTGTTTTGGACTCAATAAACTTCATACTTGATATTGGGCAGTCATACATGACTTGATCGATTGGTTTTGATATTTTCAGTTTGTACATCACAATTTATGGTCATGTTTACAAGTGGAGATGCTTCTGGGGGTAACAAACACACGTGCAATGCATATATTTCCTAGTCAACAAGAGGTTTGAGGTCTATTTACAAAATTCTTGTTCTACTGTTGTAGTTGCATTGTTTACTTGTTTTGTTATCTTGCTTTCATTTTCTTGATTACCTTTGTACTATAATATACATTTTACTTAATTTTCTTTTTAGTTTTGGTTCTTTTGATTAAATAGAATATTCGATTGAATGTCCTTGCTTTATGGTGTTGCTTTTAGATATGCTTTCTTTTGATTACTTAGTTTTCTTTATGGTATTGCTTTTAGGAACTTTCTAGATAAAAAGTTGTCAGAGATACTTTCTAGAAAAAATTAAAATCTTCCTATTCCTTTTAACATGTTCTTATTGATCTTGTGCTACTCCCTCTCTCTTTTGTAGTTTTGGGAGAAAGTTGTTGGCTATAAAGTTGTTGTAAAAAAAAGTTAGTATGCTTTGTGTTCTTGGAATGACTAAAACCATTTGTTGAGTATGTGTTACTTTATGATTTGGGAGTTGTGGAAAAGGAAACATTTAAAGATGTTTTCATTAGTTGTTGTGTTGGCTTTAGAAATGTATGAGTTATGTATTATTAACAAAGTTTAGGAAGTTGAAACAACAAAAACTACATTAGTATATACATTCTTTAACTATAAAGTTATACCTAGCTTTTTCAACTAATATCTTTGTGTTATTAATTCTTCATTTAGTTTTTGCTCATAATTTTTTTTTGGTTAATGAAAATTTTTTTTCTTCCGATTTTCATTTTGATAGGATGAAATGTTGGTGGAGAATACTTGCGTACTTAGAAATAGAACATAACATAGAGTTGTGTGTGATTATATTATTGAGGTTGGTTGTTGTTATGTGTACAGTAGTGTTAAATAATTATGGCTCTCTATAGTAAGCATATCATGGCTCTCTATAGTAAGCATATCATATTATATATCAACAGACTTTTCAGTTCTAAAAAAAAAAAACTAACATCATTTTCTCTGTTAAATCTCTAAGGATCCATTTGCTTAAGAGTTATATATGTCGTCTTAGTTTTGAGTAATTTTTATGAGGTAACATTATGATGACTAGTGCTAGTTCATGGGTAAGTTCCTTCTTCAATTCTATATGCAGTCAAAAGGCTTGAAGTGGCACGTTGTCTTCATAATTAAGGTAATTGAAAGTTATAAAAGGGTGTCTGTTTAGTACCTTGTTTTGTTATTGCCATGTTTACAAAGATTCTTGTTTTGATTTCTTGTAAAGTGATTGGGTATGAGTGTATGACACATGTACAAATATCAAAGAAAATAAATGTAGTGTAGTGATTGGACATTACTGAATTTTCATTTTTTAGTTGTAGTTTACTATTTAATTTTGGTTGGTTGATTTCTTTGGTAAGTTTTATACTTTTTCATTTTTACTTTTGGTGAGTAAAGATCGAGCTGGAACACAACTGCAAGAGATGAAATTCACTCATTTTCATTCCTTGAGATAGTAGATGATTGCTTCCTTATAGCTAATTTATGTTCTTCAACAATGAGACCTCAACCTCTCACGAGTCCGAGGGGTCTTAGTTTATAGTTGAACTATAAACTATTTGTTCATTAGGAGAACAATGGTATTTAAAAAGTTAAATATAATTACAAGAGTAAGTAAAACGATAATTTCACAAATTTTAGTTATGCGCAATTGTTAACAGTCAATTCATCATTCTTTCGTTATATCCATGGACATAGAAATATATCTACAATGTAAAGTACGATTATTAGTCTTTAGCGTAGTGACTTGTAGTTACTGAATATTAATTAATTGAATTAAAAGAGTTTGATTAATTTCATAATATGTAGGGTCCATTAGGTCCTTGTTAGCTCACTAAAGAGAATTATAGAGAATAACTTGAATTGTTCAAATTGATTAAGAGAATTTTATATTATTACAATTATGAGACATTTTTAAATATAGTAAAATAAACTAAAATATTTACTAACATATAGTAAAATTTTGGATTATATCAATGATAGACTTCTATTACTGTCTATCAATATGATTGATAAAAACATAAAAGTGTCTATCATTAGTATCTATCAATGTCTATCATTGATAAAATCTGAAATTTTGCTATATGTTATAAATATTTTGTCAATTTTTTCATTTTTTACAATTGTCCTATAATCAATATAAATTAGAGTGTATTTTGATCACTAAGGGATATCTATAATTCAAACTATATTATTAGAGGGAGATATTTGAATGATTTTTTAATTTTAAATTCGTATCAAAGAGGTTCATATGAAAATATTATATAGAGAGGTTTATAAATGTAAGATATTTATATTTATTAATTATTAACTATTTTCTATTAAATATGATTTTATGCACCATGGGTAGGTTAATCAATGATTAGCTAACTTGTTGGAAGACTTGTGGAATCCTAAAGGGATTAGAGTTTTTATTATTTATTATTTTGTATTAAATGTGACTTAATACATCTTGGATAGATTAATTAACCCTGTTGGAAGAGTTGTGAAATCCTAAAAAGATTAGGATTTTTTAGAGAGCTTATGTATAAGTCAATATACCCTATTAATGGTTTCATTAGAGAAACAATTACTTGCAGAGACATTTATTATCTCTCCTCTCTCAAATCTAGCCTCCACATATTAAATTTTTCTACATTCTTCTCTAATACTTCTCTCAATCACTCTCTAATCACCCCTATTCCTAAGAGTTAGAGCCCACACTTTTAGCTCTTTAAGGAATCCAAAGATAATAACGGAAAAGATTGTGTTCTTCAATGTTCAATGTTAGAAGGAGAGAAAAATTGTCCTAAACCTTTCTCTACCAAACAATAAAAATTTGTAAGCTACCGAATCTTATTACTACTATGATGGCATAGAAATAGTTGCAAGTACGGGATCGAACCACAGCTAAGTGCATTTAGCTTTTCGCTAAGCTAATTCTCAATTAATCAATTTATCTTTAAACCTTAATTAAACATGCATTCTTGGCTAAGTTACAAAACACATGATTTAACTAACCGTTACATAATCAAATATGGTTAGACATGCTAGAATAAATGTGAAATCCATGAGATGAACAATAGTAAGAACGTGTTTATAAGAGAGTGCCTGCATGCATTCAGAAGTTGGGAGAGATTCAATAAAGACATTGATAAATAAACATCCATTTAACAAAAAAATCTCAGTAAATATACATAAGTCTTGCTCCGAAAAAAACTAAATACAAAATTACCTCAATATAGACAAGAGGAAAAGGAAAGCTTCAATCTTTAATTATGACCCAGAAGAAAGTAAATCTAACCTCAGATGCTAGAAATATAAAGGGAAGAAGAGAAATTTGAAGAACTCCTAGGTCTTCATGCCCCCAACATGATAAACATTAAAATGATGAAGGAAAATATAAATAAACTATGTAGTGTGCAGCTATAAAATCTATAACGCCGCAACGCTTCTTCAAAACTTTGCGGCAGTACATGACAACCTTTGAAAAATTATCTAATTAACATATAAATATCATATATTTGTATTCATATATCTCTCTAGCTTACACTATAGTTCTGTCTGAATCCAATTCATATGAAATTAACAATCAATCTTATTAAAAAATTAATATCATCACATTGTAGTTCTGATGTTTGGATTCACATTATCTTATTCATATATATTTTTCTTATACTATATATGAACCCAATTGATATGAATTTAATATTTGAATCTCATAGACTTTTCATTTTGAATTTGTTAGGGGTTGGTAAATGATCGATAAACATATTTTATTATGCAATAAAGTTGTTATGATGTATTCAATAAAGATGTTGAATAAATGATTTGCTCATTATGATTGTGTTGACATAAAAGTAGATTAAGTTCAAGTAAATAGCCAAAATGATCCATAGTACATGGATAAGATTGGGTACTTGTCACACTCCCTCCCGGACTACTTGCTCTTAGCCCGAAAGACAATGTGAAGTCAACAGACATCGTCCTCCTCTAAGGATACTTAGCTTGCTGACTCGATTCTAACTTGAACCTCATTAACAAACTAGACATATGCAAAGGTATCTATCTTGGAAACATAACAAAGTGGTAACTTGAAGCTATCCTAAATCATCATACAGTGTAGCCTATACTAAAATTCATCAAGGTATGCCATAACTTGCTAAAGACATTATAACCAAAGTATAATAATTTACAAGACTAACACCCACTACCCACACTTTATCTAGTATTTACAAAACTCAAACTTAGATGACTAGATAAACTCTTAAGCACAACTACACATCCACGTACTGGAAATACAACTGGAAGCCCTAGCAGACTGTGGCAATATGTCAGGCACTAGAAACTCGATTTCTACCTGGAAAGTGGAAAAACATTTTGAAAGGATGAGCTATAAAGCACAATGAGTGGCTAGGTTTCTAAAACAAATGAAATTATAAATATTTAAGTAACAAACTCATAAATAACTCAGAAAATCTTGCTAAATAATTTAATCTTTGCAAAGCATTTTAATTAAACAGATATTTAAACTATTTTTTCACTTTATACCATGCATAAACAAATCCTTTGAAAATGGTAGAGCTAAATCAATGCCAAATCCACCTTTGATCTAATAGTAGAGTAATCTCAATACTAACGATTAAAGCTTTGAGATAGGCATTTGGTCAGTCTCAATATATATATCCTCTACGCAATAATCTCACTCATTCAGGCTATAGTATGTCTCAGTGTAGAATAAAACATGCTTTTAAAACTAAATACATTCTTTCTATGAAAAACGTAAACACTAAATGACGTTTATAAATTCTCTTTTCTTAGGAAAACTTTAACATCATAACTCATGCTTTGCTAAAACTTTTACAAGTCATTTACTCAGAATTCAATTCTAAATTTCTCTTCCTAGTCAGAAATTGCTTGTTCGCGTGTGTGTTCTATTTTAAACATGCATTATGATCGTAAATTTAACATGATGGGCTCTAGTTGAGTGACTATGAGGCAACTAAATAGGGCTATGTGTTAAAAGGTGCACTCATATTCATGCGTTGCTAAATTGCTAAAGATATGCATTAAGTTTTCCTCTCTATCGTCCAAGTGTAAGTGAAGAAAGGTTTCCTGGTAAGTCCAGGGTTGAACACAGAGAATTTAAAGCTTTTAGATTATCCTATTGCACATCTAAATCACGTGGTATAATCTATACAGTAAAATATATAAACAGTATACTTCCTATTCTAACTATTTACACTAAGGTGCTTTATGACGGTGCAAGGTGAGCACGGCACATTGAGGAAGATGAATAATTGAACTCCTTATACACATGGCAAGGAAGGAATAGTCTAATTTTCTTAAAACAGTCAATTGTGCTTAATGCCTCAAGACAATACAAAGCATATTTTAACTCTAGATTAGAGCGAGCTGCCTGTTGACGCTTTTCGCCATACTTGCTCGCCTTTCGAGATCAAAATATACGAAGTTAAACTATGATTTATATCTAATCATTTTATAATTATTCTAAGTTGTCTCTCCTTGATTAAGGTGGGCAAATTCTTGGTGCTTTTGCCACACATATTGCCATTTCAATAATGAATGCGAAGGACAAATTTGAAAACAAGAGTGCATTCCTGCAACCTTCTCGTCAATCGCGTAGTTAAATGTGTGTTCTTATTTATCATATGATATATTACAATCAAAACCATTGTTCTTCTCTCAAAATACAATATTCTTGATGTCTACACTTAGCTCAGCAAAACTTGAAACACAAATACTATGATTCTCTAAGCATTAAAACACATTCTATTGCTAGCAAACTAATTAAATAGATCAAAGAAGGCAATAAACAAAACTACGGGAGAATGAAAGAAGAAATCTAGTGCATTGAATAAAATAACTTTGGGCCTCTCGCCATGAGGTACAAATTACAATACAGTATAATATAAATAAAAAAATGGAAGACAGAAGAAGGAACTATGCCTCAGAGTATGATTTTTCATCTTCTTTGGCTTTGATTTTTGCTTATTGATGAGGGAGAAGATGAAGGGGGAAGAACTATCTCTCTTTGTTGCTCTGAACTCTCACCTAGAATCTTAGGGAAAGGGAGTATGAACGATGTAAGAACTTGCTCTCTGACCAAATTTGTGCACACCATTCTTGAAGTGAGACTTAATTTATAGGCGAGAGTTGATGTTGACAAGAAGTCTTGTGTCATTTATGCTTTCAAAATGCTACATCGGCACCGCGCAGACGTCCTTTTGCCCATTTTCTGATTTTTGTGCGAACCAATTCTGTTTGCTAATATCATAAATGCCTACCTTGCTTCTTTGTTCTTGCGTTGGTTGAACGCGTCTTCTCGCGTAGATGTTATTTTGTCAAGCTTCACTTCTTTTGCCTAAAATCTTGCGTTAAGAGCACTAAAAAGCAGTAAAAAAGGATAATGTAGCTCTTTCGTGTTATGTAATTTGTAAATTAATGAAAATTACGTACTTTTTCCCTTGTTATCTTCTATTCTTATGCGTTTACACTTCATTATTTTACATAAAATGCTACAATAACTTGTATTTCTACAAGTTATTAGAAATCATCCTCACCAATTTATGCTTAATTAAATTTCATAAACTAAATCATATACTTTTAAAATAGCTTGATAAATAGCGATATATCTCAAACATCTCCTTCCCTCTGTACTAAATCTGAATCTCGCTTATACTTCCTCAATCTTATACTATGTTGAGGTCAAGACAAACCCAAATATATTCCAATGTGTCAAAGTCTAAAAACATCACAATTCCCATTACCCAAATAAAAAATGGGTTAGAACCCATTTTGAAAAACATGAATATAAACTAAGAGATGAATTGGTATCGAGTTTGTGTTCCAAAACTTGAGATGAGTGGGAAAAACAACAAGTAGTAAACTATTAATGACCTTAAGGTAAATGATCTATTAAGAAGATGTGCACAAGTTTCATAATCGTAGCTCCTAAATTGTTTATATAACGCTCCAAGTCCAGGATTCAAACCAAGATTAGGATTCAGATCTCTAACATTCTCCTGCATCCCCTACGACCTGGAAGTATCATCCCTACTGTCTTAATGGCTTATTAGGGTGAAAGTTCTCCTCACAAACCAACATGAGTGTTTTCAGCATGTTTTGTCCTCACTCACATGCATCCTAGAAAAATTCTCAAGAGGCCATCCATCATAGAATTTATTCTAGCTAAGCACACTTAACTTTGGAATTCCTATGATCGAGCCACTAAAAAGAAAAGTGCACCTTTTAAGTCTTTCTTAACCTCACTTTCATGTCCTCATGATCTCTCTCATTTAAATGTGGTATTAATTCATTCATGTCCCCCTCTTAAACTCGAAGCATTTAGAAGGGAGACATGACCTCCGCTGATAGGTTAGCACGAGACATACGATATATAAGAAGCACAACACACGCCAAACATAAAATTGGTGTGCTGGGTAGGCGATAAGCACAGATGCAGCAACCGCAATCAAAGGTTAGCACGTGGTCAGGCCCCAGGCCCAGCGCGCGTGACTAGCCCCATTCATCATGTCTTTGGACACTGTTGGGCTATTTTTGAGCTGTTTTAAACTGTCTTGATAATTTTGAGAAACTTAAGAAAAATTTTGGATATTTTTATGTTCAAGAGACATTAAGGATAAATTATGAATTTTTCAGATCAAGGAAGCTTGAGAGGAATCCCACGACCAAGGTTGTATTCAAGTAATTGTGAGTAACATCATGATTTCTATATTGAACATGATTTAAGGCTCCACAAGCAATAACTTGTGAGTAACACAATAATTTCAAAGTGATTTATTAAACATGTTTTCAAGATTTATAAGCAATACCTTTTGAAATGATTTATTAAGCATGATTTCCAGTTATTACTTCAAGTTATGTTTCATGATAAATGTTTATGAATTGATGCTCTAGTTCAAGGGAATGTTTTCATGTTTTCTCCATGCCTGAATATTCTGTGAGATCTATTGTATACAAATGGTTAACTCCATATTGATGGTAGGGTTGAAGAGCCTATAGTTTATGTGCCATCAAGAAGGGTATATTTGTATGCCTTAAAGGAGGAGGGTAGATAAATGTATTTAAGCTTTGGTTTTATACTAAAATGTTTATGAAAACCTATTTTATAAAATCGTTGCTCACTAAGTATTTTGACTTACTCTTTCAAAATGTTTTTCCTCTTTTCAAGTACAGATTGTAGATCTCCTTCTTAGTTTTCATTATGGAAGGACATTGTTTTATTTAAAAGTAGTATTATGAGTTATGAAATATTTATATCTTCATGTTTTGTTCATTTTACATGATATAAGATTTCATATCGGTTGCATTATGGATTTCAATGTATAATTAATTGTTTTATTTATAATACAAGATTTCATGCCACATCTAGGCTCAAGCAAGCAGGTGTCTGGGATGGGGTGTGACACTAATGGCTTATTAGAGTGAAATTTGTCTCCACAAACCAACACGAGTCCTTTCAACATATCTTGTCCTCACTCACATGCATCCTAGGAAAATTCTCAGGAGGTCATCCAACATACAATTGGTCCAAGCTAAGCATGCATAACTTTGGAGTTCCTATAGTTGAGCTACTAAAAAGGAAAGTGCACTTTGTTGGTATAGGTAGTAACTTTTAATTCTTTTATGTCTTTCTTAATCTCACTTTTATGTCCTCATGATCCTTCTCAATCATATGTAATACCGATTCATTCATGTCCCCTTCCTAAACTCAGGACATTATAGTTTACCTATAACGAAAATCAAACATACCATGTCTAATCCTAGAATCAATCACACAGGCATAATTCCAGCCCTCATTCTACAAATGGGATCTAGTGTGAATTCAAACACATTTTAAACATAAGAAGCCTAATTTTTCCCTTACCATAACAAATCTAAAACACTCTAGGACAAAATCCAAAAACGTCACATTGATTTGTCACACAAAAACTAATATTTTGTAAACATTCAAAACACTAACAAGTAACAAATCTTCAACCTAGTGACTCATTTTCATACTTAACTACTATACAAACTTCATCATCAAAACCCACATTCAAAATAGAAGTTCCATTGATTTAGACCAAACTATAGATTCAAAGGAGGGACAAAGTATACCTCTTGGAGAAGTTGTTGTTAGAAGTGACGGTAATTTTAATCTTCTTGCAAGTAACAGAGACGAAATCCCCAAGAGCTTTAGTTAGTAAATGCATACGGATGAAGGAAAAACATAATAATTACACAAATACAATACCTAAATGAAGGCAAAACACAAGAAATAATTAATTTAGGTTAGTAGCAGATAATCAAGAATTCGAAATCCTAAAAAAACAAAATGAACAATTCTAATTCCTAACTTCCTAAAATTCCTATATAACCACCAACAAAAAACAGAGAGATAAATGTATAGAAAAGCGAGGAAATCTGACCAAATTCTAGTAGTACTAACATATTTCAAGGTTGAGAAACTCCTTGTGCAATGGTTCAAAGCTAGTTGAGGGAAGTAATGAAGGCAATAAAGGAAGCTATTGGATGACAAAAACAACCTTCGGCTAAGGAAGCCTTACATCGAAACAAATATTTGATTGTTCTCGTTCTTCTACCTTCAAGAAATTCACAAGGAATGTTGTTGAATTTGAAGGCGTAGAGAAAAATAGAGAGTGAAGTGTGAAGGATGAACAAAATCTCAGACCAATCAGAGTGTCACCCACTGCAAAAATAAAAAACACCAAAGAGGAAAATCCCACTTCTACACAAGTACTTTAATCATCATCGAGCCTAGACGACTACCATGTAAGGAATTGCACTAGCTAGCGCCAAAATATGCTGGGAGATAACCCCTTCTTGTTTTTCGTAGTGTTTCTCATTTTCCCTATCAATTCTTCGTAAATCTAAGAGATACAAATCTAGGGTTTTTAAAGGCCAACTCCCAATGTCGCCCATTATGTGTCAGGAAATATCAAACAACTGTCAATGTTTTTATAGAAAGTTCCCACGCAACTCTCGACGCTCTACTAAATGCGTCAAAAGTTCTCCTCGATCCCTGATGTCTACATGTGTGGCATTGGGAGATTAGAAAGAACTACCTACACATAGTTTATGCATCCAGAGACATTGCATCTCTCAATGTATCAATTGTTGTGTTGGAAGATGTCTTAATCCCAACAGTGTAAATATGTGTTGGGAGATCTCGAATTTCTTGCAATGATAAAACTTATTATAATATTTGCCTCTTTTTTAGTGTTTCACGTTGACGCCTAACTTCAAGGAATTAAGGTTTGGAGAAGGAAGGAAAAGGAGAAAGGGGAAGCAGATATAGAGTGAAAGGAAAATTTTTGCAATGGAGAAACAGAGAAGGGGGAAGGAATTAAGATGAAGATATCACTTTACTAAAATATGGCCTGTGTGTACCAATAATTTTTTTACCTATATATCACTAAAATATAGAGAGAAGGAGAGGAAAACATGAATATTTCTTGCAATGTAATTTTTTTACCTATTCAAAGTATTTTACATTACCCAAATTAACAAGTGCACACAATCAACATAATAAGCACACAAAATTCTTATAAACACATAGAACTCAATGGAAACTAAAAGCATTGTAAACCTCGAATCTTAAGAAACTTGAATTTTTCCAAGAGCTTGAAATGATTAGTTTTAAGTGAAGGAACTAAACTTGAGAATTGTCATGGTAGGTAGAAAGAAGGAAAGGGATGATGGAATGGTTTAAAAGTTAGAGAGAAGTTAAGTTAAAAGGGAAATTTTGGCTAACTCCATGGGCTTGGCAAATTGGACTCGGTAGGCTGGAAAAAGAGAAGGAAATAAAGAGGTTATTTTGATGTTTTGATTGTGGGCTAGGCGAGAAAGAATGTCAAAGATGTTATTTGGACAAGTTGTAGTAAGCTAGACGACAAGCATTTGTGTGTGGTGTGTGGCTGTGAAGGCTAGAATAACATCCATGTGTGCTTGGCAAGATGGCCTTGGCTAGGCGAGAAGAGTGTCTATTGAGATTAGTTTGAGCGTTTTAGCTTGAAGAGAAGGCTTCCTTAAAGATTAGCATAAATGACCATTGGAAATGAGGTTAGCAACCATACAAAGTAAGGTTAGCTAGGCGTTTGGCTTAGTGTTTGACACTTTGGCATTTCGACTAGGCAAGATGGTGAAGAGGTGATATCAGTTAAGTGAATTCCAGGTGTCACGTGCATGCATAAGTTAAATTTCAGCTAGTAAGAGGTGTTAATAAAGATTCATGCAGGGATCAGTTCACTTCAGATTGCTTTTTCTCTCAAAGAACTCATGCATTCTTGCTAATTTTGGTCTCAAAAGTTCATAAATGGAGTCTACTTTCATAAAGTTCATAAATGGGATGCCAAATGAATTTGAGGGAGGGAAGGATGAGTTTGAGTTGAAAAAAGAGAAAAAGGTTATTTTAAGGAGAAATCTGAGAAGTATTCATTTCAAGGAGGCTATAGAACTCATTGGAAGGGGTTGTTGACTGAAACTTTGAGGCACAAATGCTAAGAAAATTTGTAAGAACTTTGTAGAAGGAAGTATTTTTATTTGAGTTCTTGATTTTAAGTTATGAAACTCTAAAGTTGTAGTAAGGTTCTGGTTGAAAATGAGTTTCTGGTCGTGGAGGTTGTTGGCTAGGAAGTGTGTTATGTTAGACAAGATAAGAATGGATTTTAGGTTAAAAGAGTTTATGGACTGGTGTTGGATGCACAGAAGCATAAAGACGTGTACGACCATGAAAGCACACGACAAGCTCTACGCGAACGAGGGTCAAGCAATATGCGTAAGAAACATGGAGACAACACCCCTTGCGAGGTTAGCAGGCGGCTGGCCTGCCCAGGGCATGCTCAAGTGTGCAGCCTCTACCAGCCACCTCATGCCCGTTAGCCCTGCCAAATGGGTATTTTTAGACTATTTTTTATGTTTTTTTAAATTTTAAGCAAAGCTTTGATATTTTTATGATTAAAGGAAATTAAATGGAATTATTTTCCGTTATTTCAAGTTAAGAGTAGATCAGGAAAATTTACAGATCGAGGGTCTAAACTACTAGCCATGAGTGACAAAACGAGTTTAAAGTTGATTTTTGAACATGATTTATTATGAAATTTTTTAAGCATGCTTTGATGTATGAATACGTAAGTTTATTGATTAAGGAAATGTTTCCAAAGCATGAGTTAAGAAATAGTTGTTAACCGTGAGTTTCTAATGAGATTTACAAGCAAGTATGTTTTTTATAAGTATTTATGTTAAAGAATGATTTTAGCATGTTTTAGACTATGTCGTAAGATATATATATAGAAACCCTTTGGGGGATATGGCCTATGCACAAAGATTCCTTTTATGAAAGTATTCAATAGATTCCTATATTCTTATCACTGGGAAATATTAATGAGACGAGGATTCTATAGGTAGATATCTAGTTTGTCATCTCTCGAGATGAAGATCTGTAGGTTATCCAACTCATTATAGCTATAATGAAATGGGGCATTATTGATGCCTGGATCCTACCTAGTAGATATCAAACTTCATGTGGTATAACAATTAAATAGAAGTTCTAAAAGTTTTATGATATGTTATGTTCATAATTTATTTACGCAAAGATAAAGTTGAAAGATTATTTATCATAAAATTTTGTTTTACAAAACTTTCACTCACTGGGCTATTTAGCTTACCCTTTCTAAATGTTTTCCCACTTTTCAAGTATGAGTCGTGATCCAAGAGCTTGACTGTGTCTTCAGTATGGTGTGCCAAGTTGTTTATAGTTTTGTTGTTGAGGGTTAGTCCTAGATCTGTGTATATAATGTACATAATTCTGTGTAAGGTTAAGTCAGTTAAGATCTTTCTCTTTCTTTTGCTTAGTGTGATGTGTAAAGAAATGTCGTTTAGCCTAGACTTACTATGTGCTAATATAAGGAAGTCTGTTAAAGTATGTTTCTCATATTTTTTGTTGTGTAAGTTGTAAATTACTCAACTCGTTTAGCATGGTAAAGGATCAATAGTCATGGTCAACTAGTGTTGTTCAGAAAGAGAATGACATTAGTTGGCTTCACGCCACATCTCGGGCCAAACAAGCAGGTGCTTCGGGTGGGATGTGACAGTTTTGTATCATAGCAAAAGTTAGTTCCTTGAGAACAAGAAAGTAAGTTTCTAAGTTGAGTTTAATTGTTAGATACCAAATAAATATTATTATAAGTTTATTTTCTTGGATAAGCAAGGGAATCGAGTTTAAGATAAAAGAGTTCTAGAGAAGAGTAAGAGACAAGTTTTATGCATTTAAGTTAGGGTTATCTATAACATATATGATGAGTTGGTATGTTATAAGATTCATCATTCGCACATTTGATAGACATAATTGACAGAAAAAGGAAAGGACACGAGACTTTAACTAGGAACAATTGAAAAGGGAGGCAAGTAACCTACTAGTACAGACAAAGAGAGAAGAAAGAATGTTGGAAATTTTTTGCCAAAAGATAGCTGGAACATTAAGATTTGCAATGAAAGATTTAGAGAAGAAGTATGGAATAGAACGGTTGAAGGCTTTAGGAGCAACAGTGTATAATGGTTCAATGGACCCTGCAGATGTTAGGGAATGGTTAAGCTTGGTAGAGAAGTGTTTTAAGGTGATGGGTTGTCCTGAGGAGAGGCAAGTCAGATTAGCTTCATTTCTCCTATAGAAAGAAGCTAAGGATTAGGGGATCTCCATCGAAGCCCTACGAGGTGATACATACACCATAGATTGAAAATTTTTTAAGTTTATCTTTGAAGAGAAGTATTATCCTAAAACTTATCGTGAGAAGAAACGAGAGGAATTTATGAATTTGGTTTAAGGTTTCATGTTAGTAGCAAACTATGAAAGTATGCTTATTAAATTGTTAAAATATGTTAATTCGATGATAGAAACTAAAGAAAAAGGGTGTAGTAAGTTTGAAAAAGGTTTACGTAAGGAGATTCAAACCCTGGTGGCAGTAGTAGCAGCAAGAGCAGACTTTTCTCAGTTGATTAGTACAACTTTACAAGTTGAGCAGAGTTTGGACAAAGATGAACTTGAGGAGGATCAAAGGCAAGACACCTTATCTAAGAAACAATAGAGACAAGAACATTTAGTTCCGGAAGTATAAGGAAAGAAGGAATTCAGACTCATTCTATTGGACAACTATCATGAGAAATAGGTGCAGGAATTGCCTACTCAAAATTGGGACAAAGAAATTTTAGTCAACTAGCAAGGTTCATTACAATAGTAAGATCAGGACAAGAATTTGTAGCAAGCACAAATAGAAGATCTTTATGTCTTCACTGTGGGAGATTCCACCGAGGTCAATGTCTAGTTGGAGTAGACATTTCCTAACAGTGCAAACAACCGCGACATTTTAAAAGGGATTGTCCTCAATTGAAGTTTGAAGGACAAGTGGATTCACAAGTTCAATCATAAACTATTAATCAACGAAAGTTTTCATCGCTGGAGAAGGAACGAGTGAAGTCAATCAAAAAGAAGTTGTGGGTAGACCACGACATAAGGGAAGGATGTATTCCCTAGGTCAACAAGAAGAAGAAGAGATACCGAACATCATTACTTGTAAGTTCTTTATGTGAGTTTATTTATTTAGAGCAAAGTAGAATAATCTTAGCTGGAGTTTGAAATTCTTAAGGGGAAGAGAAATTGTAAACCCTGAACCTTAAGAAATTTGGATATTCTTAAAAACTTGAAAGGATTAGTTTTAAGTGAAAGAAGCTTAAGAAATGTCATGGTAGGTAGAAAGAAGGAAAGTGATGATGGAATGGTTTAAAAGTTAGAGAGAGGTTAAGTTAAAAAGGGAAAATTTGGCTAACTCCATGGGTTTGGCGTTTTGGACTTGATGGGTTGGCAAAAGAGAAGTAAATAACCTTTAAAGATGTTATTTTGACTTTTTGATCGTGGGCTAGGTGAGAAGGATGTGAAAGAGGTTATTTGGACAAGTTGTAGTAAGCTAAGCAGCAAGCATGTATGTCTAGTGTGTGCTCGTGAAGGCTAAAAGAACCTCCATGTGTGCTTGGCGAGATGACCATGTCTAGACAAAAAGAGTTTCTATAAAGGTTAATTTGGGCGTTTTGGCTTGGCGAGAAAGCTTTGTCGTAGGTCAGTATTACATGACCATGTGAAATGAGGTTTGCGGCCATACAAAGTAAGATTAGCAAGGCGTTTGGCTTAATGTTTGACACTTTAGCGTTTTGGTAAGGCGAGATGATGAAGAGGTGGAGTCGATTAAGTAGATTCCAGGTGTCATGTGCATACATAAGTTAAGTTTCGGCTAGTAGGAGGTGTCAATAAAGACTCATGTTGAGATCAGTATAAATAGGTCACTTCATATTGCATTTTCTCCCAAAGTGCACATGTTGTTTTTCTAATTTTGATCTCAAAATTTCATAAATGGATTCTAAGTTGGGGTTGCCAGACGAATTTGAGAGAGGGAAGGTTTAGTTTGAGCTGAAAAAAGAGAGAAAGTTCATTCTCATAAGAAATCTTAGCAGTATTTGCTTCAAGTTCTAGATTATAAGTTATTAAGCTCTAAAGTAGAAGTAAAGTTTGGCTGAAAATGAGTTTCTAGCAATAGAGGTTGTTGGCCTAAAAGTGTGTTGTGTTGGCGAGATGAGCAAGGATTTTAGGTTAAAAGAGGTTAGCGTGGAATTTTGGGCTGGTGTTGGACACACAGTTGACTTGCCCATGCCATACGCGCTCGTGTAGCCCCTAGGTGTCTTTAGGCTATTTTTGATATTTTGGAAAATTTTAAGCAAAACTTTGATGTTTCTATGATTAAAGGGAATTAAATGGAATTATTTTTCATTATTTCAGGTCAAGAGGAGATCGGATAAATTTACAAATCGAGGGTCTAAGCTACTATCCATAAGTGAAAAAATGAATTTTGAGTTAATTTATGAACATGATTTATTACCAAATATTTTAAGCATGCTTTGATGTATGAATACATGAATTTACGGATTAAGCAAATGTTTCCAAAGCATGAGGTAAGAAATAGTTGTTAAGCATGTGTTTTTTATGAGATTTACAACCAAGTATGTTTATGATAAGTATTTAAGTTAAATAATGATTTTAGCATGTTTTAAACTATATCGTAAGATATATGTATAATAATCCTTCGGGGATATGGCATATGCACGGAGTTCCTTTGATGAAGGTATTCTGTAGATATCTAGATTTCGATCACTGGGATAGATTAATGAGATGAGGATTCTACAAGTAGATATCAAGTTTGCCATCTCTCAGGATGATGATTTGTAGGCTATCTACCTCATTGTACCTATAACGAGATGGGGCACTATTGATGCCTGGAATCTGCCTTGTAAACATCAAACTTCATGTGGTATAGCAAATGAATGGAAGTTCGAAAAGTTTTATGATATAGTATGTTCATAATTTATTTATGCAAAGACAAAGTTTAAAGATTATTTATTTTAAAATTTTGTTTTACAAAACCCACTCACTGGTGTCATTCTAACTTTTCACGAGTGTCCTGTACCAAAACAAATCCATTCACCTAACCAAAATATACCCTAACCCAAAATAAGTAGTCATCTCAAAATTTTCTCCCAATCTTCAAAAAATCTGATGTTCGAGATCACACGTATAACCGAAAATAGGAAAGTAAATACAAGTGACAATGTTACAAAGTAAAAAGGTAGCAACAAAAATGACAAAGTAACAACAAAAATGACAAAGTGGCAATATAAAATAACAAAATAACAAAGTAGCAAGAAAGATGACAAAGTAGCAACAAAAATGACAAAATGGCAACATAAAGTGACAAAATAACAAAGTAGCAACAAGTGGCAAAGTAAGAAAATAGCACATGATTTGAACATAGAGATGGATGCATTCAAACTACAAAGAAGCAAAAGTTGTCGGTGATGGATGCATTCAACAAGTGGCCAAAATAGCACATAATTTGAACAACAAAAATGACAAATTCACATTTGTTGATGACTTTGTTACTCTGGAACATAGAGATAGATACAAGTGAAAAAGTAAGAGATAAAGTAACAAAGTCCTTTAGAACATACATATACCCTCCCCCCACCCCTCTATAAATGTTGACACATCCCACATAATGAACCAACATTTTAAACTATAGATAAGCAAGACAAACTGGCCACCATAACTGCAGGATAGCCACACAACAATGTGAAATTAAATTCTTCCTAGTTGTTATAGTGTACCTAATTGTTTGAAAGTGTACCTTATTGCCTTTGTTGTGCTACAAATTGTCTCGTGATGTTAGTCAATTAATCTTGGAAGTTCGAAATTGTTGACTTAAACATGGCATTTTCATCCTTTAAGTTTGCCACACCTTTATTTGAAGCTTTTCATACTTATCCCCAATATCTTTCTCAAACACAGAAGCTAAGGTTCCATATGTTGGGTTGCTTTCCATCCAAGAACTTTAGTATGTCCTGAACTTTTTCCCAAAACCGTTCACAAATAATTGCCTCTGGTGTTGATTCAAATCATCTTCTGATGATTTCTTATCTCCTCATACATTGCAACCTATATTTAGAACTGAGTTGTGGAACTCGAACGAAATAGAGAGAGAGATGGATTTAGGAGGAAGAACTTGTGGAGAGAACCCTTGGAGAGAAAAGGAAATTTGGTCTTTGATTTTGCAATTCCAAATTATAAAATCAATTTTTTAACCAAAATTAAAAATAAAAAATCCATCTTTTTTCATTTCTAATCCACTCCTTTTATAAGCAAACTACATGCAAAATTTGCATGTAGTGAGCTTCCACTCTCCACACTTGGCAT
>JBBPDI010000020.1:25947223-25958903 GCA_037974545.1 Cucumis variabilis
ACATTAATTCTTGAATTTATTTGTTTATTAAATTTTATGTAACAGGAATCTCATCCAAAATCTCATCTCAAGGTTCCTGCAATAGCAAACGCTCTTGAAGATATGGAACTCACACCTAAGGTAAAATATTATGCAACCATCAATTAGAAGAAAATTTGAATACAAGTCAATGGTAAGAACTGTACTTTTATATCTTTTTAATTACTTCAGTGATTTGTACTTTCTAATTGTTTCTTCTATAGAAGTTGGTTACATAATTCTGTTTAATTGCAGCAAGGGAAATTCTGTTGGTCCTACTAATGTTGCTGTGGATAAGACTGTTAAACCTTCTCAAATAGATGAGAACAGTAATCAAAGTGTATTTCAAAGTGTCACAGAGCTCTCATCTGGTGGTGACAAATTGACTGGCTAGACAAACATTGATATGGTAGAATTCTTGAGCAATGTTTGATTTTTTTATTCCATATCAATTATTTTTTGAAGTTTTATTTACTTTTCTAGAGCAAAGCATTAAAAGGAATTTTTGCTCGTGAAACCACTTTAGTTCCTAGTTTATCATTAGACTCTTCCAAGAGATTCAACAGTGCTTCATCAACTTATCCGAGTGATTTATGTGGTGAAGTCTGCATACTAGGTCAAAAGGCTCCACTTGATTTTACTTTAAAAACTAGCATGCGAGTGGTGTTCTCCTCCTCACTCAGTTGGTGAGTGTTTAACTATATCGAAATGTCTTGTTTCTTGGCTTGAAAGTTTTCTCAAGTGAATGTGTTGGAAAGTGTCACTGTCAGCTAATCAAGTAATAGTTTTCTGTTATTAAGAGAAAACTTCTTAGCTGGATAATTCAATCAATTTTTTTAAGAAGATGCAGATGTTTCTTTCAAGCATTTTGAATAACCCATAATATTTTCTTTTGATCTAACCTTGATTTATGATTAATTTTCTCTACAATTGTTTGACAAATATTGCTGTTTTTTAATGAGTATTTATTTATTTGCAAGTTATCCATGAGTATTTATTTATTTGCAAGTTATCCTCATTTGAACTAGTAGTAGGAGTAGGTTCATGTTGGTGATGCCTGCTATGATGGGAGTTTATTTTTTATATAAATATTTTATTTTAAAAGTTATGTTTGGGTGTAGGTAGCATTATTTTGACATGAAATTGACCATCTTCTCAAATTTGTGAATGTGCTAAGTACATGTATTTTTATTGACAATAAAAAATTAAAAACTAATTGTATTTATTGACTTTCTCAACTTTCCCAAAATAAAGGATCCACAAGATAATTGTGTCTCCTTCTATGGCTCAATTCTCAATACAAGATGGTTCACAGGATCAAGTCAGGAACTGTAGTAGAGATCTGCCACTAGCTTCTCAAGCCTCTGGCTCTTTAGTTCTCCATTCATGGGTTTGTCCTCAATCTACCTTACCATATTCTCTTGTTTGAGTTTTGAATTCTTTCGGGACAGGTTGGGATTATTTAAAACATAAGATTTTGATGTCTGTGTGTACATACTCACTGGTTTTCCTTTAATGCAGTAGAAGCTGAGTTCCTCAACAGACGTCAACAAGAATGGAAGGACTCATTTTAGAGCCTCTATTATATGCTTCGGAATAATATTTGTAGAGTTTTTTTTATGATAACTACCTTCAGTAATGTTCATTAAGTTTTCTAGATTATGCTTGTAGTTCATTTAGGTCTTCCTTTTTAAGTTTTTATCAGATGAAATAATATTTCAAGCTGCTAACTAAAATCATTTTACTTAAAGTTGGTTTTAAGATACTGTTTTGACTCAATAAATTTCATACTTGATACTGGTCAGTCATACCTGACTTGATTGATTGGTTTTGGCATTTTCAGTTTATACATCACAATTTGTGATCACGTTTACAAGTGGAGATGCTTCTGGGGGTAACAAACACATGTGCATTGCATATATTTCCCAGTTAACAAGAGGTTTGAGGTCTAACCCATTCATTACTATTTTTCACTTTCCAATTTAGACATGCGACTAAGATGGAAGCTGGTTGTATTTTATTTAGATTTTAAACCATGGATTTTATTTCTTTTGTAGAAATTTTCACCTTTATTATTCTATTTTGTAGGTTAATGAAGGTTCATTTATTAATTTTTTTTTAACTTTTGTTTTAAATTGCCACCTCAGATATGTTATTTATGCACTATTTCCTAAGAATAGTCTCTTGTAGGTGCCTCTTGCCCACAAAATAAAATTATACTAACGGACAAATGTTGAACTAACAAAAGCTATATTGTTTGCTTGCTTTATGTTTATTGTCGTGAATTCAACTTTTTGTAATGTCACATTTTTCCGTTGTTCTAAAATTTGGATCAGGGTGTTTGTTTCTCTATACCTCTTTGCAGTTCTAAAGTTGAGCAAGTTAACACTAAAGTTCTGGTTAAACTTTCAGAGATAGAGAAGTATAATTTGGGACAGGTTAGTTATGTTTTCATTGTTTGTCCCTTGTCTACCTATTCATATCAAACCATTTATTCAACTTTTGCCAATTATATGAACTAAATTTTTATAGCCTTGGCTACTTAGTTGAGTAAACTACTGAAAGTATGTGTATCTTTTCAAACACGACGAGATTGTTCATTTTCTGATGTAGACAAGAGTTGTTAATCTTTACTGTTTTCAGCGAAAACAAAGATGTACGTAAGTTGTATGATATCCTGTTAAATTACAGGTAAATGAATGTGTTTTTAGTAACTTTCCTTTGCAGTTAACTTTTGGCTATTTTAGTAGGTCTAAACACCTTACCTATGATCTCTAAGATCAAGCCATCTGAATGCTTGTGTGAGAAATCACTAGATAAATTAGTAGTTTTGTCCTTATCTATATATTACGTCCTTGACCTTCTCTCGTAAGCTTTTGCATTTATTAGAAGCAAAATGACAGAATTGCGATGGATAAACAACAAGTCAATTAAGAAGCAATACACAAAAAAAAGGTTGCATCTAGCCTCAACAATCAGTTTTCATCAAGAAAGTAACAAGTGATTTAATATGCACCTTCACAGCGTGTTCCAAGATCATCTACCAAGAATGATGGTCGTGAGGGGACAATATACAAAGGTAATGACCAGTTAGTGATTTCAGTTTATCTTTTCTACTTGACAAGATATTGATTATGTCCATATAGAGGTCAATATTAATACGTTCATTAAGGCAACATTCCTTTGTTTGAATGCTTGTGTAATGATTTCATTTTCTTTTCCTTTCATATGGGTTCATTTCACGCATTCTATTAATCCAAAGGCTCTTAGGATGGTTGCCTATATGGTCTTGAAGATTTTTATCACATAAGACCACAATCTCATTTACAAACCAAACTAACTCCAAAGGCCTTCAACAAAAGTTGGAAGTCAAGGTAGCAAACTGCCATCTCTAAAGGATGCAATGTGATCTAATTCCTCAAATGCTCCACTACTACAAATGCATAGGTGCAACCTGAACACAAAGGAAGGTTGTCCCTGTATATAATCTCTTTTTTTTATAGGAAGCATCCCTGATATAATCTATAATGTTAACTCCCTAATGCAAGTCCTTGCCTTCTAATTATGCCACTCTAGAAACTTGACATTCTTGGAAGTTTCTTCCTTTACGGTGAGGTGGGGTTGAAAGTAATGATATTGATGGTGTTGATTGTGCAATAACCAACCTAAACTGTATCAAACGATTCCACCTCAAGGTCATGAACCATTAATGTTGGAATTGAATCACTTACTTAGTTACTTTGTGAATTAGGTATTTACTTAGTTCTTTAACTAAATATTTATTGTTAGAGTTAGATAATGATATTTCTTTTTAGGTGATTGATGAGTGGAGAAAACATGGAAGCAACACATATATGTGGGATAATTTTGGTATTGCTACACTTTCAACATCTTTTTTTATCCTATCAAAATTTTGGAATTATATATATGAAGTCAATTTATTTGAATTAAGAATTTACTTGTTCTAGTAGTTAAGAACTTTGTTGGAACTTAGTGTTGATGATTATTTCAAACATTTAAATGTATATAATGCTTTTTTTATGTTATAAATTTGAATATTTTGGTTGTAATTAAAATTGTAGATTTGGATAAATGTGAACTATAACTTCTTAGTATGGCAAATTAGGACTTGTTCTATAAATATCTATATGATTATAATTTTGTTTTACAATAATAATATTGGATAGGTGCTATTAGATCAATTATAGTTATGTCTGTATTATTATAAAAAATGCTATAGAGGGTCAATCAACAATAAAGTTTGTGGGTAAAAATGGAGTATTTATAACTTTTTTCCATTACAATAAATAATGCTAATAAAAATAAGAGACCTTCAATAACATATCTAGTCTTTTATGATGTCTTTTTATTGTTATAACATTTTTTATGATACTTTTTCAATATCATGAAACGTTTCCATAACAATGAATTAAAGCTATAATATATCAAATTTTTATATTGTTATTAATAGCTCTACAAAAACCGCATTTAAAAGTCAAAGACTTTTTGCTACAACAACATTCATGAAACGCAAAAAGAAAAAATGGTTTATAGCATTTTTTTTCAATATTATTAAAATAGTTATTGAATGATTTTGATAACAATTTTTCAAATGCAATAAAAAAAGCTACAAAAATTCTTTTATAACATTTTTTTCAATGTTATTAAAACGCTATTGAAACATTTTGATAGCTTTTTCAATGTTATTAAAATAACTATTGAAACGTTTTGATAACGTTTTTCGAATGCAATAAAAAACACTATAAAATGTCTTTTATAGCATTTTTCTAATGTTATTGAAAATGTTATTGAAACATTTTGATAACGATTTTTCCAACGGAATAAAAAAAACGCTATCCAATTTTAAATAGTGTTTTTTCACGTTGTCAAAAACATTTATCACATCATATATATGATATCAATAGAAACATATTACGTTTTGCACAGCGTTGAAAAAACGTTATGAAAAGTCGTGGACTTTTAATAACATCGGCTACGACAACATTTCGAAAACGCTATTGAAAATCAACAATAGCGTTTTTTTATGCTATTGTAACTGATATTTCTTGTAGTGAGAGCTTTCAAAGTTAATAGAATATCTCAAAAAGGAATTTGAGATGAAAGATCTTGCCAAAACAAAACTTTTCCTTGGCTTGCAAATCGAGCATTTAGTCGATGAAATTTTTATTCATCAATCAACATATACAAAAAAAAAAATTTAAAAAGATTCTACATGGACAAAGCACACACATTAAACATTCCAATGGTGGTTCAATCACTAGATGTAAAAAATGATATCTTTCGACCTTGAGAAGATAATGCAAAATTACTGGGTTCTAAAGTACCATACCTTAGTGCAAAAGGTGCACTAATGTATCTTGCTAATAATGCGAGACTAGATATAGCATTTTCAGAAAATTTATTAGCAAGATATAGTTCTTCTCCAACAAAAAGACATTGGAATGGAGTTAAGCAAGTACTTCCATATCTTCGAGGAACGATTTATATGAGTTTTTTTTATTCAAACAAATCAAACTTTGATCTAGTTGGTTATGCAAATGTTGGATATTTATCTGACCCACACAAAGCAAGATCTCAAACAGATTATCTGTTTACATGTGGAGGAACTGCTATATCTTGGCGATTTGTAAAGCAAACCATTACGACCACTTCATCAAATCATGCAGAATTTCTTGCAATTCATGAAGCTAGTAGAGAATGTGTATGGTTGAGGTCAATGACTCATCATATTCAATAAACATGTGGTTTGTCTTTCAATAAAAATCTACCAACATTATTATTTGAGGACAATATTGCATGTATAGCACAAATTAAAGGAGGGTATATAAAAGAAGATAGAACAAAGCATATCTTACCAAAACTCTTCTATATACATGACCTTGAAGAAAATGGTGACATCAGTGTTTAACAAATGACTTCAAAGACAACTTGGCAGACTTGTTCATAAAGGCATTACCCACATCAACATTTGAAAAGTTAGTGCACAACATTGGAATGCAACGACTTAAAGAACTCAAGTTAGTATTCATAAGGAGGAATAGATATATTGGCTTCAAGAAATAGAAATATTGCATTCTTTTTCCCTTGACTATGGTTTTTCTCATTGGGTTTTTCTAGCAAAGTTTTTAATAAAGTAGTTATTAATATATAAAAAATTATATACTCTTTTTCCTTCACTAGGACCTTTTTCCATCGAATTTTTTTCTAGTAAGGTTTTAACGAGGCATTTATTTTATATAATATGGATATCTAAAGGGGAGTATTGTAAATATAATTATGTAGATATCCACAACCTACAATAGGTTACTAATCTTCCTATAACTCTCCCTCAATTCTATGTTATAACATTCATCTCATTAAATTCTTTAGTGTAACGCATATCATGACATGTCCTATAAATAGAGGTATATGGTGCCTTTGTAAGACACACCACAATTAAGTTCAATTGTTCTCTACTTTCTCTCTTCTTCATTCTCTTTTTTGTGTTGTTTCATTGTTCTTATTTAGCTTTTTTATTCTTTATTTCATAACACATTTTTCAATATTGCCATTTAAAATTAAATATTTGACTGACACCACATTGGTGCTTATTCTCTTGATTTTGCAAACACTTGGATGATCTTCTACCGTAATAGAAATTTATTGTTGGCACAATTTTTGGCATTAACAATGGATGTTTTCAAATATAGCAATAAGAAAATTAAACCAAAATATTTATCAGGGTTTTATCAAAAATAGAACAAAGTGTAAAAATATTTATACAGTATAGAACAATTTTAAAAAGGAAAAAAGCCCAAAAGCCCACAACGTAAAATAACAAAAATACCTCCATGATTAATCAGTCACACACTCGTTGTACCCAGTCCAAACGATCTCGTAGCAAGTTTAAACAACCTTGTACCCTTGTACCAAGTACTAAACGATCTTGTATCCTTGTACCAAGTATAAAAGATCTTGTACCCTTCTACCTAATCTAAATGATCTCGTAGCAAGTCTAAACGATCTTGTACTCTTATACCAAGTCTAAATGATCTTTGTACCAAGTTTAAACGATCTTGTACCTAATTTAAACAATCTCATAGCAAGTCTAAACGATCTCATAACAAGTCTAAATGATCTTGTATCCTTATACCAAGTCTAAATGATCTCGTAGCAAGTCTAAATGATCTTTTACCCTTGTACCAAATATAAAAGATCTTGTACCCTTCTACCTAGTCTAAACGATCTAATCTTATACCAAGAAGAAAAAAAATGAGAAATGAAGAAGAAAAAGAAAGAAATTCTGGAAGAGAAAATGAAGAAATTGATAAATATTTACCTAAATAACCATAATATTGTAAAATGAAGAAGAAGTAATAATATGAAGAGGAGATGAATAAATCGCAAGGAAGAAGAAAAAGTGAAGAATGGTCAGATTATTCAAAGGAAAACCTAGAATTTATGAAAATATCATAAACTTTTTTATTTTGTTACACGGGTCATAAATATTTTGGTGTTTTGTTATATTTATGAAAATTAACCATATTTATAACTGTAACAAAACTTCACTAATAAATGTTGTCTAATATTGGTAGACTATAAAATTTTAGTAAATTTTCATAAATATAACAAAATATCAAAAATTTATTGCGTGTAACAAAATCAAAAGCCCATGAAATCAGTAGAAATTTTTTAGGAATTCCATAATTTCCCTTGATATTGCAGACGATTCGTCACTTCTCTTTCTTCGTTTTTTCTTTTTCTTTGCAATTTATTCATTTTCGCTTTTAGATTTCTTCAACTCCTCTTCCAGATTTTCTTTCTTCTATTTTTATTCATCTTCTTTCTCTTTCTTTCTTTCTTACAGCTCCTCTTCTAGAATTTCTTTCTTCTATTTTTATTCATCTTCTCTTTCTTTCTTTCACCATCTTTCTTTCTTTTTTCTATCGTTAAAAAGAACTACGATCTTGTATCATTTCCTACACGGTCAAGTATCATGATCGTTTAGAAGAAGAATTACATGAAATATTTTTCCATCGTCAAATAGAATTACACGATCATGTATAATTTTCTACACAAATCATGTATCATTTCCTTCACGATCACCTGTCATGATCACTTAGAAGAAAAATGCTTCATGAAATTTTGCTATATATAAATTTTTGCTATCGTATAGAAAATGATACACAATCACCTATCATGATCATTTTCTACACGATCATGTATCATTACATAAAGCATTTTTCTCATCGTTAAAAAAACTACATGATTGTGTATCATTTTTTACACAATTGCACATGTGCGGATTTATTAAGAGGTCAGCAGGGACACATGTTCCCCTCACATTATCGATTTTTGTATTTTAATATTAATTTTGAAGTATTAGATTACAATATATATTAAATTATGTTTTATTTTAAACAACGTTTAGTTTTGGTGTAGTGGTTGTGTACCTAATCCATAATTACAAAGTTAATGATTCAAATATTGCATTTTGCAACTATTTTCAAAAGTATTTTTTATTTTAAGTATTAATAACTCTCTATCCTCTAATATCAATTTTCTTCCTAAATTTATTCCAAGCATCAATAATTTTCTTTTCCCAAATATTAAAAAAAATGCAACAAAGTCGATGATCTAAACTTTCACTCTCTCAATAATATTCCATGAAAAAGTATTGTTTTTTTTTCTTTTGTTTTTGATGCAATTTTTAAATTCACATTTACATTACAAAAAATCATGTGGAAATTGTCAGTAATTTTTTTATTGCTATAAATGTAGTAAATGTTATTGAAGCATCAGCGAAACATCCAAATTTTTTTTAAACATTTTTTATTGTGTTTAATATAATTCTTGGTGCCTTCTATATAAAATTTAGGGACCCACCACTGCGATTACGTATCATGATCGTTTTTAAGAAGAATTACACGTGCGCATGTGGTCGGTGTTGATACTACCTACACAATCGTGTATCATTTTCTACATGATATTCGTGTATCATGATCGTTTAGAAGAAGAATTACAGGTGCACGTATGATCAATTAATTGCGTGTTGACTGAGGCATTTTTTGCATCATCCATTCTGGGCCTGTGGGCTTTTTCCGTTTTCAAAATTGTTCTGTACAGTCTAAATATTTTGTCGGGTTGTTATATTTTTGAAAATCCTCCTTAAATTTTACTATATTTACGACAAAAATTATAGCAAAGAGCACAATTTAGGAATTTAACTAAATATATAGTACACTGATAAATTATTTATAAAAATAGTAAATATTGATCAATCAACAGGCAAAAAAAATTAACAATTTAGGAATTTAACTAAATATATAGTACACCAATAAAATATTTATAAAATAGTAAATATTGACCAATCAGCAGGCAAAAAATAAAAATAAAATGTCAAGTCGATCCTTGATGGAAACTATCATTGATAACTGTCGTGAATAATATATAGCAACTTATATTGATAGTACATTTCTCGAAAAAGCTGTCGTTGATAACATCTCTTGGTAATAGCAACTTATAGCAGTTATCAAATGCTATTATTGATAGCTTTCAATTTGAGAAAACCGAAAATAAATACTTGTAATGGTGGTAATAGAAAATTTATCACCGATAGCAACCAAGGGCAGATTTAAGAAAGGGCTAAGGGGGGCACGTGCCCTCCCCCTCTCACATTCTCGGTTTTTGTATTATAATATTAATTTGAAAATTTGAAAATACAATATATATTAAATAATGCTTCTTTTAAAGTAAATTTGGTTTGTGGTGCAGTGGTTGTACCACCCTTTTATAACTCTAACATCTTGAGTTCAAATCCTATCTGATATTCTTCCCAAAATGATTTTCTCAAATTACTTGAAAATAATTTGGCTTCCTAGAAGGAAAATAATATTTTTAAAGTGGAAAAAAAATACTATATAGCATAAAATTCTACATTATTTCCTAGTACTCACTTTATCTAACAAACTTTCATTCTCTTAACATTCCATGAAGAAGATATTATTTTTCTTTTTTTTTTGTTTATTTTTTTGATGCAATTTGTAAATTCACATATTTACATTACTTATGTATATATTCATTTTATTTTATTTTAGAATTAAATGGTACAAGATATTTTTTTTCATTCATCGTTAGAATATAAATATCGTATCAATTCACTAGTAAGTTCAATTTTTTTTAATATTTTAGTTTTTACTTTTCAATCTATGTGATAAATCATAATACTTATGTTGTTTAATACTAATTTTGTAGAGTAAACATATTATTATGGAGAGATATTTTAAAAGAAAAACAACAATAGAAACTATAGAGGCATCATATTCAAACAAGAGATAAATACCTGATTCAAATAAATCTTATACAGAAAACAATTTAGAAGAACTACCTGTGGATCGATTTCAAAACATGAAAATTCGTAGAGGACAATTGTAATAGTATTAAATTAATTAATTTTTAAAGCTAATTAATATTTTTAAAATATTTTTTTAGTGTGTTTGTTATATAGTGCCCCTATATAAAATTTATGGATCCGCCACTATAGCAACTATAGGTGATTGTAACTAATATTAGCTATTAATGATAAGAGTTACAAGTGATGATTAAATGATTTTCTTGAATATGCATAGCTAGCTAGATGAGTTACAAGTAACAAATAATATTGTCTTATTCTTGAATATGCATAGCTAGCTAGATGAGTTAGGGTCTTAGGGGTGTCAAGAAACTAACTGCATCTTTACCCTCTCTTCATATGCACTCGATCTTCTTCAAATGGGTTTCCATCTTCACATACTAATTGATATTGAACTTTTGGAGAAAAAATGAGAAGGAAAGAATAACAAACTAATGGAATAAAACACTCAATAATGTTGGTAGAAAGAAATCAAGGAAGCCCTTTATATGGTAATGAAAGTTGAAGAAATGTAAATGAAAAACCATTAGTCTTCCATAATTATTTATATTACAAAAAAAATATTTAATTTCTAAAATGTAAGTGAAAAACCATTAGTCTTCCACAATTAATGATATTAAAAAACATAATTAACATTGAAACTATTTTTAATTTTTAATTAATTTTTGAAATGTAAATGAAAAACTATTTAATCTTCTCTAATTAATTATATTATAAAAATATTTAACTTTTAAAATGTAAATGAATTTTTCCATGATTAATTATATTAAAAACAGAATTAAAAATAAAAAAAATTATTTTCATTAATATTTCCTAATTAATTATATTATAAAAAAACAAAATTTAAAATAAATTTATCATAAAATTAAAAAGTGAATTAGAACAAAAAAAATTAAATTTAAGGGCATAATTGAAAGAAAATAGCTTTTATATATAATAATATAAATTTCACTTTACAGATGGAATAATTTTTTTTTCTACCTTCATTGCCATTATGTTTTCACGCTGTATTCCTCACAAAGGGTTTAATGTAAAAAAAGGATGTAAAGCCCTAGTTATGTCCGTCGTCAAACTTATCAGCAGCGGAAATTAAGAAAAGCAAGCTTCTCTTCCTCGCTCTCTCCGCTCCATTCATCAAACCACTCAGTATGTTTCTTGAATCTTCAACTTCTTCTTATTATTTCGCTTCATTTTAATATTTTTTTCTTCTCATCTCTGTCTCCAAATTTTAAGTTTCATGAAGTTTTCCTC
>JBBPDI010000020.1:26418132-26431764 GCA_037974545.1 Cucumis variabilis
ACAATGATTGTGTTATGATGTAAATGACCGCTCATACTTTTGTGTAATAATGCTATTTGCCTGAAACTTGACTTAAAGAAGGATTCTGGAAATTGAAGTATTTTTCGTGTAAGTGATATGTTTTATAACGTTGGAAGCCAATCATGTCGTGCATATATTTCATATTTAGTATCGTAAATGAGGTGTAATATGTTTTGACTATTCTATAGCTATGATAGCCCAATAATGCATATATAATGTCACGTTTTTTAGCTTTAAGAAACAATACTAGGCTATTTTTAGTTGGTTTCATAGTTCGAAAGTCATACAAAAGCATTTATGACATGTTTTGAAATATAAAGGGTTACTTTGACACTTTTTAGAGTTCTTCTAGGTTTAATTAGTTGATTTATTAATTAGAAGGCATATTTAGACCTTTTTCAAGTTGATTTTGAGAGTTACGATACTTTTTAAGTGACTTTTAGTTGGGTTTTGAGAGATACTTATAAGTGTCACTTAGACCTTATTTAGAGGGTTTGTGTTTGATTTTGAGTTAGGAATTCACATTTAAACATTAATTAGTTGTTTTAAGCGAAAATACACTTTTGTAGGCTATTTTTAGTCTGTTTGGTAGTTCCAAAATCATACAAAAGTATTTTTAACATGTTTCGAGACATAAAGTGTGTTACGTATATACGCCTTTTAGAGTTCTTGTAGTTTGTTTGGAGTTTGTAAGGCATACTTAGACATTTTGTACGACATTCCTGACATTCCTAAGATAATTGAAAAAGCTTTCTGATAATAATCACTTAAAACTTTTAGATTTGGAGTGATTTACATCTTTACATTAATTATCTGGCTAAATTGAAATGGAAGATTGAGGAAATAAAGTTTTCTGATGAATTTTGGAATCTGATATTTGATTAAGAATTTGCAAATTTCTTTTCCTTGACTATAATTTTGACACAACTGAAACAACTCTTCTCTGTCTCTTTTCTTTTGAGAGACATTATAAGCTTGTGTATTTATAATCATATTGCCTTAACAAATACATTTCCAAAGACAATGAAAGTTGTGTTGTTTAACAACACAATTGTTGTTGCTCTTTATTTATTAACTTTTTTTTATTGTTGTATTGTTCTTAGATTTTGATGCAATAGGTAATAACTTATTTAATTTAGAGGGTGCATGGAAAACTTGATAAGACAACAAAAGCTGTAGAAAGTAGACTACCTCAGTTTGACCGTATACACAAGGTTGATTTCTCTAGGCTAATTGCATTACAAATTGATAAGTCTTTGTTCTGTGATTTACATGCTCAGCTAGTTTAAGTTTTTGTGGCTCAACCCTTTTTGTACCATTTAATATTGTATTTTGATACAGTGATACTAATAAAAGCTCTTAAGTTCCTTAAGTTCAAACTAAGTAACTCATTTGCATCAACTAGACATTTTTACCATTTCTCAAGCTTCTCTAGAACATTCTCTGCAATTGCTAGCTATTCTTCAAACACGAAAATTTGTATAAGATTTCCTTCTATTTCATGTTCTAGAAATGCTCACATTCCAAACTTATTTATACTGGGCATTACTATCTTAACTTAGCTTTAATTCTAACATCTGGTTTACTATCTTCTGTAGGCTGTAATAACTGGTCTTGTGAAATTTGTTTTAACCCCAACTTTAATTTCTTTGAGAAGTGGTTCTGATAGTGCTTGTTTTTCATGGGTTGGTTTTTGTATAGAGATGTTCTATTTGTGGATAGACGATCAGGATGTTGATTTGGGTTGCAGATATCGAGTTAAAAGGTGGGAGAAGGATATTTCTGGTTAGTTGTTTATTAAAATTCTTGAAGAATTTCGATAATGCTTGGTTTATGAAAACAATATACAACATTCTACTTATGAGGTGTTTAGTAACCTTAAAAAGCCATTAGACAACAATGACTTGGATACTTCTAAACATTATTTTTCATGTTTCTTTGGTAAGACTTTCTCTCATTTTGTCCTGGATCCCTTCTTTCCCCTCTCCATCTCTCTTAATTTTCTTAATTTGTCTGACTATCTGCTTTTCAATACTCTGTGTAGACAAGTTCATTGTTTTTTAATTCAAATATAATTTACTTGTTTTGATCAGTTCATTGTTTTTGTTCCTGAAATAGGGCTAAAAGAAGAAGAAAGAGGAGGAGGACCGAAATGAAGGGGAAATTTCTGCCATTTGGTTTATGTTGTCTCCAGAAAAATGTTGGATTTTTGGAGGAAAATAAAGCTTCTACTAAAAAAAAAAAAAAAAAAAAAAAAAAAAAAAAAAAAAAAAACAACTTTAGAAATACTTGACAGTTTTAATAAAAACTGTCAAGTAAAATAAAACCCCATTTTCCATCTCTAAGTTGACCTACTACAACCACAAACGACAGCTGATGAGGACCCACGACAGCAACTAAGAAATGTATATATTAATTTGTTCCCTTGTTCGACAGATAAAAGGACTTGATGAGCCAATTGAAGTTAAAATACCAAAGTGGAATATTGGAGGCCTTCTAACAAGAATTCAGGTGTCTATGCTACTGTAATTAGTGCGGTTTTAGTTTGTATTTCTTCTTTTCAGATGGCTTATGCTTCGTTTTTGTTTTGAACTCTTGTGTTATGCAGCGGTTGTGAGCTTTTCTTCCAAAGGTTGACTTATTGAATAGAGTAAATAATTTCACAATATTGAAAGAAAATATGAGTAGGTTACGGCTTCTTCTATGTTTGAGCTACCATAAACATTATATCACTAAAGCCTTTATGGTCAACCCATCGTTTAGATGATATCTTCAACTTCAATTGAAATAATTGTTGCCATTAAGATTATGAATTTACTACGTCTATAAACATAATCGACCTATTTCTCACTTTGTCTTTTCAGTGTCTACAACATTTGAAGGATCCTTGCATTGTGCTTAAACTTTTTTTTTTTTTTTTTTTTTTTGTCAATTGTTGTAACCTTAAATCTTTTCCTACCTTAGCCACACTACAAGAAGCAGGGCTATTCTCGACGGAAAAAAATGTTGGAAAAAACACCATGTGTGTCGAACAAAGTAATACCGATGTCAAATCCTACATCAGCAAGAACATCGGGAAAATTGCATCGGGGTAACTTTTGCTAATGTGCAAACGGGCAACGTCTATATACAGATATCTCCAACGTCATCTCATTGCATCGGCACATAGGTGTCCCCGATACACTGAGATAACGTCGGGAAAGGAGCATTTTTGACCTAGCATCATGAAAAGCCCCGACGTTTCCAACTGATGTTAGAGAAAATGTATATCCCGACGTACACCTTGCGACAGGATATATGTTTTATTTTATTTTAAATTATTTTGTTACTTATTAAATTATTTTTTAAATTTTAAATTTTTTATTTTTGTTATCTTGAGGTATTGTTTTTGGTTCCGCTTTGCAAGACAAGATAAACAAAATTTGCATTAAATTATGACAATTAAAAGATTTCAATTTATAATAAAATAATATACACAAAAGATGTATAACAAAAATTACAAATAATATGTTTAAAAAAATTACATTAGAATTAAAAAAAAAAAGAACATATACCTATCTCCTACTACACGTCGCAGACGCCAATAAAGAATGTCAAACCTACAAATGACATAAAAGTACATTTAGAATATGATAGATGCAAAATTAAACAAATTAAATGTTTAAAAATACGTACCCCAAGTGTTCACGACTCTCTCTATGTTCGACTAATATCCTATATCATTTTCTTCATCTCCATTTATCGTGCATGGTTTGGTATTTGTTGGTCTTGCTCTGTTCCCTTAGTCGTTGTGTTTCAATCATGCAGTTAGCGTTTTTAAGGTTGAACTTTAGTTTGCTAACCTCCGTCATGTGTGCCTGGTTGTCATAATTATTAAAGGAAGAAGCAGAATCAAAACTCTTCCTGGACTTGGGCTTAGGGCCCGAACCAAGACCTTTTGAGTAGTCCGATTATCTACCAAAAACGATCTCACATATCTTATCCTTAAGAGTGGTTGAGAACTTTCTAGGACGAGTTGGGACTGAAGTACCAGCATTTGATTCTGCACAATAGAAGTTTGTAAGTTGGGAGATGATCAAAATGAAAATAGAATTAAAAGTATAACAAAGAGTTTTCATAAACTTAATCAAAGCATTCGTTGCTATTTTCATTCACACATTTTCCTCTCGTTTTCATTCAGACATCGTGAAATATTAGAAACGAATCCATCGGAAAACTTAATTGCTTTTAGAAACTTGCAAAACTCAACCTGCTTGCTACTAGTTAACGTGTAGCTCGCATGTAGTTTCACCAACCTATCTATCAAATGTAAATCCTTTCTTATTTTTAAAAATCTTGTAGATCCACGTCATACATGCAAATGTTGGGGATAGTGTACCCTTCCCCGACGTTCCACTAATGGTTTGGGGAAAAGATAATCATTAAAAATTAACATACAATTTTCTTCGATGTGGCCAATGCGACGTTGTGAAAAAAGTGGACAAACTCTAATGTCTCTTTAAAAACATCGGAGAAGGTCGTAACAATTAAATAACTATTTCGCCTTCCCTAACATTTCTCTCCTATACGTCAAAGAAAGTGGATAAATTAAATAATTATTTTCACTTTCTTTGATGTCTAAATGTAGATATATACATCAGCAAAAGCCTTATAATGAATACAGAAAAATAAAAATGGTCGAGCTATTCCGACGTCTTAATGTAGAAGTCGGTATAGCTTCCCCAGTCGACGCTTGCAAAGGTGCATCGGGGTTGGTAGGTCATTCCCGACGTGGGCAACGGCATCATAAGTCCTCTAATTTCTTGTAGTGCCATTCTAATCCAATTTGTAGTAAGCTAACTTGGAAGGCTAATTTTGAAAAGTTATTGGATGCCATAGGTATTGTTCATCGTGTACATATTTTGCTTATGTCAGTCTCATAAAGTTATTATCTTTGCTTTGTCTTTCTTGCGATTAATACATCTTTTTTTCTTTTCTCTTGTGCATTAAATGGAACAAATTTTATTTTGTGTGAACCGACATACTTGAGGTTATTATATTTAAGTTTCTAGAAACAAGATTTTTATTTAGGTTTTTTGGTGATGCATAGCCATAAACCTACGAGAAGAACAAAAATATTTCTAGGTACCATGAAATTGAGAATATTTTGATCTTGTCATCTTAGTATGCATGAGAAAGAAAAAAAATTGTGGTACCAACTATAATTATTAGTATCATTAGAATTTGTATATAAGGTAATTTAATGGATTTAACTTATTCTCATTTTTTTTAGGAGGAAAGAAGTAGGTTAAGGAGGTCGTACTCCATAACCCATTTATTAAAACAAAGAAGTTTACGGGTAAAGGGCTAGAGTGCAGCCCTTTTCAAAACCATTACAATTTAGTTGATCAAAGCACTTAAATTTAGAGAGATTGTGCATTGACTGTAGCTTTTGAAGCATTTGTGTCTGCTTAACCACATTCCTGTGAGATTGCAAATTTTTTTCCATGTTCCCAACAAGCTTGATTCTTTGTCGTTGAAGATCAAGTTGTTTCTGTCTAGCCAAATAATCCACATAATAGCAATTACCATGTTGAATCTTATGAAGTTTTTTGTGCTATTGTAGCTGAGATTGCAGAGGGATAGGCAGTGGTCCTTTATGTTTGTGTCCGGGATAGATAGACCAATTGTTTCATTTTCTCTTTTCCAAAGCTTTTATGCTTTAAGATAGTGAAGGAAGAGGTGATTTAGGTCCTCATTAGCTATTTTGCATGAGGGGCACCAGTTGGGGCTGAGGCAGTAAGTTGTAGATCTTTTCTGAATGGTGTCCATATTGTTTAAGAGCTCATGAATGAGTCCATAGAAGAAATTTTCATTTTTTTTTAGTATGTAGGTTCTTCAAAAAATATTTAGAAGATGTGATTGTGTATTTACTATGGGGAGGTTTGATTCCTCAAAAAGTGTTTGTTTCAGATGCTATTGTATACGTACCATCCTTACTTGGGATCCATTTTGGCGTGCTGGGACCAGAGTTCAATAAAGGATGAAGGAGAACTATTGTAATGCTCATCCAAGTGTTTGATTCCCTGTCATTGAGCTGCCTTCTTGGCCTGATATTCCATCCATTTAACTTATCCTCAACCTCTAAAAAATTTGCATGAGGGTTTTTTCTTAGTTGATTATGTTTCTAATAGATTGGATTTGATGAGAGAGTGAAGACTGATGGTAGATGTCTTATATGATGATAGGTTGATATGTTTCTTCAGGTTGTGTTAATCAATTTTGTTGTTATTATTTACTATTACAACATAAGTTAACTTTAAAATTTCGAAATCAAGTAATGTACGATCATAAAAGTTCTGGAAAAAATTTGTCTCATGTTATGGTTTTCTTTAGGGGTGTAATTGGGCTAGGTCGGGTCGGTTTTTCTTTAAACCCCACCCGACCCGAAATATGCAGGTCACTTTCAATTATGACCCAATCCAACCCGACCAGAATTCAGGTCGGGTCAACATGGATCGGGTCGGGTCGGTTTTTATTTTGTTTTGTTTTTTAAAATGGTGATTGCAAAATAACCAATTTCTTTATTTCTTTCTTTCAAATGGTGATTGAAAAATAACCAATTTTAATAATGTTGACTTTCATACACATTCATCATAATCACCATAATAGTGCACAATTGGTGGAGTATGTTATAATTTACAAGCTTGGATGGATTAAATTTTAGAGTAGAACAAAAGAACCATGTAGATCAAATTTGAGAGTAGAACAAAATAACAAAAGAACCATGTGGATCAAATTTGAGAGTATAACAAAGAACAAAAGAACCATGTGGGTATCCAACATTCAACTTTCCACCTATTAGTCTATTACCACAAATCTAGCCAACATTCCACCTTCTCCCTTGTTACATAGAGAAGGAATTCACTAATTTAGTGAACTATCTAGAAAAAGAATAATTTATAAGTTAAGCAAATAACTTACTGTGATGGAACTAGAGAAGTATAAAGTTTATACATCATTGTGCTTCAAGATTCTAAACAAACAAGATTCAAAGATGTTAACAATTTAAAACAAAAAAAATGTAAATAGATTTGAGATTAGGAATTTATACCATAGAGTCATGATTCAGATTCTCAAATGCAGTTTCCATCTCATTTCCAATGTTTATAAATTCTAGATCAAAATGACAAACTGTTAGCTTAATGAGACAATTTTAAATCTTAAATGCTTACATCGAAAAGAATATTACCTTCATCAATTTCTTCAGTCATATCATTCAAAGGTTTAGATTCAATTTAATTCTGAGCACAAATGAGTGCTTCTACAGCTTGAGGAGTTAATGAACTTCGAAAAGAATCTAACACCCGTCCTACAGTGCTAAAGGCTGACTCAAAAGGCACAGTTGATATAGGAATACTGTAGATGTCCCTGGCTACTTGGCTAATAATCTTAAATCGAGAAGAATTCACCTTCCACCAATTTAGCAAGTCTAAATATTCATCTTCCATACGAGCCTCAACTAGATAACGAGCCACCTCTGTTTTAGCATCATCGAGATATGTTCTGTTGCTTTGTTTAAATCTATCATGAACAGCAACACGTATCTTATAAGATCCACTAGATGAGATAGAAAGCATTTCACTTTGACTTTGAAACATAAATCCTTCGATAGGAGTACATGATTGTAATTGTGAATATTTTTCTTTTGACTTTCTCATATAATAATCATCACACAATCGACAAAATGCTTCTTCAACGTTATTCGTCCATTTTTTTGCACTATCTTCCTCCAAAAAATCATTAAAACAATAATTTACATAAGCCAGTTTGTACCTAGGGTCAAGAACTACAGAAACATATAATAATAAATTGGTCTTCTCAATTGTAGTTAAACCCCAATACTTGTTGAATTTTGTCTACGTGCTTAATGTCATCTGACTCAATAATGCATTCTCATACAATGAGTATTCATGAATTATTTCTTGGATCAAACAAAGTTCATGAAAAAATATATTGGAAGTCACAGACATTGATGCAGAAAACTTCATTGTTACCTCTGAAAAAGTTTTGGCAAATAACTAGGGTCGTGCTCCTCTAATCTTTCAAACGTCTTTTGACATTTAATTGCTCCATCCAACATAGTAAAAGTAGAATTCCATCGTGTTGGAACATCCATCGTAAGATAATTTTTGTTGACATTTTGTCTTCTTTAGCAAAATCTTTAAATATTTGCAATCTAACAGGAGATGACCTAACATACTTCACAACATTTCTGATTTGAATGATAGACACATGCAAATCTTTTAAGGCTTCACTAACAATCAAATTAAGAATATGGGCACAACATCTAACATGAATAAATTCACCATCCAACACCAATCCATTTCTGCCTTTAAACTTTTTAACCAAGTATGCAATGGCTACATCATTTGAACTTGCATTATCAACTATTATAGTAAAGAGCCTATCAATACCCCATCCTTCTAAGCACTTTTCAATGGCTCTCCCTATTGTATCTCCTTTATGATTAGCTATTTAACAAAAGTTCAAAATTCTTTTGTGAAGGTTCCAATCATCATCAATGAAATGAGCCGTTATAACCATATAATTAATATTTTGTAGAGAAGTCCATGTATCCATGGTTAAACAAACTCTTTGGCTACTTCGAGTTAATACACTTTTTAACTTTTTTTTCTCCTTCATATACATCTGAAAACAATCTTTTGCAATAGTTACTCAAATCACAAACTTTGGATTTAATGTCCGACAAAATTGATGAAATCCTTCACTTTCTACAAATTTAAATGACAATTCATCCAAGATAACCATACTAGCAAGCATTGTTCTACAGTTTTCTTGAGTGAATGATGTAGTCATTAAACTGCTTTCAGAATCTCCCTCTCCTTCAACATTATCTTCTGATGGATCTACAAACTTCTTACATTTCTCTAAATGTTTTTTTGAATTAATTGTACCATTTCTTTTGGAATCACAAGAATATAAGGCCCCACAATATTTACAAGTAGCCCTAGGAAATTTAGGATCACATCCTTCTACTTTTATAAAATGTTTCCATATCGATGATGGTGGTTTAACAAATTTTCTTTTTCCTAACACTGGAGTAGAACAACTTTGTTTTGAAGTTTCATTTATAGAGAATGAAGTTATCCTAATAATCATCAAACAAAACAAACAAAAAAGCACATAAATTTTAACTAATAATCATCAAAGAAAACAATAAGTAAAGCATATATCTCTAATAGACAATACTTTTCTACACAACAAAATTGTAGCCATGATATGTGTAGCCCCACACAACAAAGCATAAACAAACGAAATTTGCAGCCCCACAAAAACAAAGCAGAAACAAAGAAAATTTGCAACAATTTCCAACCAAAAGCTATAGCATTTTAATGGTCATCAGTAAAGCAACAATAACACACATATTGATTGTCATCAAACCTTCTAGCAATAATTCCAGATGCCACAGTGACCTCCATATTGTTTGACATTGTTAAATCAATGGAAGATTTAAGTGAAGCAGCGGCTAAACTCTCTCTAAAAACTAAATTCAAAAGTGTTTCACCAGAAAAACCTCAGTTTCTTCACAAAGGAACTATAAAGCCATTTGTAGAAGAAGATGATAATGAAACACAGCAACAACCTCATGTTGTTATTACATTCAGAGAAATTGAGAATAATCGTAACGAGGATTTACCTGTAAATAAAAAGCAAGGTTTTTTGTTTTAGAAAAGTGGGGTCTTAGTTTTTTTTTTCAATCCTATTTTGCTATGATTGAAAATTTGCTAGTAAGAACATGATGAGGGTACTAATAAAAACATCAGGTACGGAATAGAGACATGAAAAATCATTCAAGAAACTCAAAAGTCAAAAGAAAGGAGCAGAAAAATAAGTGTATGAGGAACAAATATATGTTTGTGAAGTTAAGGTGAGTTTGAAGAATCATTCAGAAATAAAAAGAAAAAAACTTTTAAAACAAAGATGGCTGACCTGAACCCACAGAGAATGAAGAGAGGAAATTTTGCAGCGAAAGGAGAGAGGAAGAAAGAGGATCGACTTTCAAACAAACCCATAAATGAAGGAATGGTGACGAACGGAGAACAGAGAATGGAGAACGAACCCACGACGAAGGAATGGCAGAAGACGAATGAACCTAAATGGAAGAAGCCGAACGAAGAAGGAAGATGAAGCAACGACCAAGTTTAATTTTATTTTTTATTTTAACTGAAGTTTACATTTTTAATTTAAATCGAACCGAACCAAACCAACCCAATTCAATTTGGTTCGGTTTGGTAATAATACAGTTAAAGTCCAATCTAACCTGAACCAAACTGATTCGGTTCGGTTCTTCGATTCGGTTTGGGTTTTTTCACTCCTAGTTTTCATACTTTATTTCTATTGTCATGCTAGACAATGTGGTTGGTTGCAAAATCGTTTCTTTCTCTCAAGCGTTTTGTTAATTGTTAATTATTTCTATAGTTGGGCAACGAAAGCAGCCATACTTAAGTGACTTACCTACTGTTGTGGTTCAATATAACTCATCTTAAACTTTTCTCAAATTAAGATTTGTCCATATTTCAACCCTTATTTCAAACTTAAATCAAACTTAGGTACTAAATTCATAGTTTGATTAATTTGATATATTGAATTGAGCAAAAAAAAAAAAAAAACTTGTATTTTGACTTCAAATTTATCTTTCTCGTGATTCATCCACCCATATATGAGCATCAATCTCGAAAATAGGACATTTGTTTAATAGGAACTTTTGAGATCAATCACAAATTGTCACTTCATTTACTAAATTAATTGTGAAAAATACAAATAATTGAATTTGGAACTAATTAAAAATTGACATGTATATCAAATTAAAATTGAAGACATAAATTGGTCAATTTTGATGATGCCATATGTTTTTATTATATGACCGTTAGATCAAGTTAATTATTTTGGTCCAATTAAATACTATTTAGTTTGGCTAAAGCTCAATTGAGCCTAAAAATAGCTTAATTTACCCAAACACTAAATAGGATCCAAAGTCATATGGTTGAATCCATGGGTCTGATCCATGGACCACGCTCAAGCTCATAAAACTCAACAGAAAACTCTATAAATAGAGGAATTCTCTTCATTTGTGGGTTTTGAAATTTTTTACTCTAAAAGGTGTATAGAGAATTTTTCCAAGAGCTAGAAGACGCTCTACTTCTAAAGTAGACTAGTCTCAAAGATTGAAGCTTTCTCTCAAGAGCTCGAAGACTCCCTACTTCTAAAGTAGACCGCTCTCAAGGATTGAGATTCTTTTGAAGATACAAGCTTTCTTCCCAGAATCCAACTTAAAAAATATCACGTGCTCAGCTTCCTCAAATCAAGCTAGACATTCAATCGAAAGAGAATCAGATGATCAAATAATAGAGATCGAATCACATCACATCAAATCAACATAAATACAACATCAACAACACAAGTTCAACTTTACGAATTAAATTTCTTCAAAAATCTCTCGTGAACAAGGAAAATTTTTTAAATGAAAATTTATTTTCTCTACTCCCTCTTCCCATAGACCAATCCTCTCTCTCTCTCCTACCATTCCTCTCTCAATCTTTCTTTTACCTCTCAAGCGCATGTCTGACAATCACTAAAAGCACCACTGGCATATTGACAAATGTTGGAATTAGACTGTTAATGGTAGTATGTGTGATCATATTGAAATTCAAGCTCATCTTATTGTTGCATATATATACATATATTTCGTAGGCATGTGGAAATTGGTGGACCCTTTAAGTTGGAAAGGGTGTGAAGTGTTTTTTTTTTTTTTTTTTAAATGGGAGCTTTGAAGGGAATGTTAAAAGAAGGGGAGACAACGATGCGAGATATGGAATCAGTAGTCGGGAGAAGAGAGAAAGACAATGTGGATAGAAAGAGAGGGGGAGAGAAAATATATTTTTTAATTTAAAAATGCCCCATTATTATTTAAAATAATTTAAAATAGGGTGAGCGACCATTTAAACATATTCATAAAATTGAGGGACGAAGATGGTGTAATTGGAACTTTCATAGGATCGGTGTGACAACTCTAAAGAGCTAAATGAGGTTTTTACAAATTAATGAAACTTTTTAATTAACCAAGTGGATCCAATTAAACAAATTAAAAAACTTTTTTGTTAATAAGTAATGTAATCAATAATTTCATACAAATGCATTCATATCAAAACGACTTATAAAGTGACATTAAAAGAATTCAAACACATCCACTTTGTGAGTGATGAAAGTTGAAGCTGGGAGCTTGAAGATTTGTGAGTTATGGATGATTGGAAATAATGAAAGTTGAAATTTTGGAGAAGATAAACGGTTTTAATAAAAGAGAAAGGATGATGAAATCCAAAATTTATTTTGGGCATTTAGATGTCGGTAAAAGGAATTGAATGGTGGAAATTTAAACTAAACTAAAGAGTTGAATGATGTAGGTAAAAGGAATTGAATGGTAGAAATTTAAACTAAACTAGAGAGCTGAATGATGTAGGTAAAAGGAATTTTGAAAACGAAAAAAGTCCACACGCCCACAATGAAAAATATAAAAAATGTACATTATTAATTGGCATACAGCACGCATAATATATTTGGTAAACGATTGTTTAGATTTGACTATTTTTTGGTACACAATCGTTTAGATTTAATCGTTTAAATTTAGAGAACCAAATTTAAACGATTTTCTTTCATAACTTTTTGGTACATGATCTTTTATATTTGGTACAAGATCGGTTCGATTTAATCGTTTAAATTTTGGTAGCCAAATCTCAACGATCATTTTTCATAATTTTTTAATACACAATCGTTTATATTTAGAAAACAATCGTTTAGGTTGTTGGGATTTATGTTCTAAAACTTGTAGAATATAAATATAATCCATTGACCGTTATTAATAAAGTGTTATTATTGTAATAATTATTATTGATTATAATATTAGTTTTGTCTTAATAATCCAAATCCAATAAACTAACATCCTAAGCTGTTTAATGAGTCTTGAACAGTATGTAGAGACATACTGGAATCAATATTCGAGATCACCTTAAAGGGTCTATAGTATAGGGATAAGGCTGGGTATCTTATCATGGTAACACTATGGATACGGCTCACTTTGTATCTGATACAAACGAAATGATCCAACGCATTTGTGTAGTTGACATGAGAGGTAGGGTATCCTATGCAATGAGTTTGCATAAGATCGGACCCCAAAATAGTAACCATTAGATGTAACTCCATTAACTAGTTAGGTTTCTATTTCACTAAGATGACCTAGGTAAATTAGTCTTAATCCTTAGTGTGTTAGGAACTCCTGTTCGCGAGGGATTGTTCTTTGATTGGTACAGATGAGAGTGGTCAGATCGTCGACTCAACAAGCTTATCATTTTGGTGACAAGACCGAGTGGGGAGCTGAGAACAAAATTACAGAGGATGAAATTCACTCTTTTTCTACTTTAGGTCCATTAGGTCTTATTCCTAGGTTGTAAAGGGTAATGAGATTTATTTATATTGATTGTAATTTGAAATGTTCAAAATTACTTTAGGAATTAGTTTAATGTATAGTGATACATTATAATATAAAGTTTGTGA